>OVBA01009366.1:0-10416 GCA_900406435.1 Lepidium aucheri | reverse complement strand
CAATAAGCAGCAGTGTTGAAAGTGAAATTAACGCAAGGTAAAAAAACAGGTTCCTGAGGAGTGAGCATCACGGATCAGCGTGACTCTTAGACCAACTAGGCGCCTGATAACACTCAATAAAGCTAATCTCTAGGCAGCGAGAATGATAACAATAAATCCACTCTCGTGGCAAACAAACTCGAGTTGACTACTAACAAGCCCTATTCTCATAGGCGTTCTATAATCTACCTGGCATGAAAGATCAACCCGCTTAGAGCCAATTCACACCTTGGACATTCGATCCCTCAAGCCGAGTGTGTGAATCCCTGAAGTGGTTCAGTCAGATGCTCTATCAAACACCGATCAGATGCTAGAGCGTCTCAGAAAAAGCTCCAGTTGATCAGAATAGAGCTAGTAATTAATGCACCAAAACAGAAGAGATCCTAACAATCTAAATTCAAGCACCTAGAAAACCTAAGATTCACGCTGATCTAACTCATCCCTCAAGAGCCCTAGGCGACTACTCGGAATTCATGAAGTTAACACTCAACACGAAATTCACATTAACCAACATAGATCAAGCACTCGAATGAGAAACGAAATCAACACTCAACGTAAAAAATGAATTGCATAAAAACGTAAAAACTTAAATCAGATTTTGTTGTGGAATTACAAAGACTAGTCTGCTCACTCGAAAACAACAAAAAACTCACTCGGAATAGAAAACTAGATAGATCCCCAAAAGTCATCCTCACTCGAGGTATATAGATAATTAAGCACAACAACAATAAAATTCGGCCCAGTAAGAAAGAGCCCATCTTCAGTGGATCAAACTCGATCCAGACGCTGATAAGGTCCATGATCAGAAACCTTGCGTCTCAAGATACAAAACACTCGAATCCATTTTGAGCTTAGTAACTTGATATGTACTTGCGCTTCACCTACTATCTCCCAGCAACCTAACAATCTGTCACAAAGTTAGGCCAATATTCATGTGAGCTCTTAAACTAGCTAATAGGACAAACTACACTAAAGGACAAAATAAAAACAGAGCGAGAATATTCAAAACAGGGAAATGATCATAAAACAGAGTGAAAACTAGCAAATAAAATAAACTATGAAATTAAGCATGAATCTAGGGGATAGGGAATGGGTGATCGACGGTTAACTCGCCGATCCAACACCGCCGAGCTATATAAGGCGAGCTATAAACTGGGACAAGCTAGATTAATCCACTCTCGTGGTGAAGATCCCTTTCCGATCCGGCAAATCCATTACGATGTTAGCCGCAATCATGCCGGATCCAAAGCATAAAGTCTGGCCCGAAGTGTTTAATGACCGATCCACATGCTAGTTTTCTCCTCGGCGGATCAAAGCCATCTCTCATATGACACTTTGATTTCCGATCCCCTTAGCGCTAGCTTTGGGGTTTCGGCCCAAATCAGATCTCTCTTGATCAGGGAGAGATTGGCATTAAACTTGGTCATATGAGAAGAGATCGGATCAAATCCGTATTTGCATAGGCGAGTGGATCAGAGATTTCCCCTCGATCTCCCTATCCTCGAGATCCACAAGGATCTACTCACTCATCATCGATTGAGAGTGGAGGATCAAGAGAGATTTCATATTGAAAAGTAAGAACAACAATAGTAAAATAAAGAACAGAAAGTAAATGATAAAGATCTAAACAAATACTCAATTCATTAAAGCATAAACGCAAGAATAAACAAAGTACCTTAAGATCCAAATATAAAAGCTACAACAATTGATAAAAACATCAGATGATTGATAAAATGACCACCAAAGGGTATTTATAGAGCTATTAGCATAACCCTAATGGCTAAATCGGCTTTAAGTATTTAACCAAAAATCTTCTCCTCGCTGGTCCTTGGCAAGCTTGGACACCGAGGAGTGGTCTTGATGTTGTCCTTGCTGGTTAATGCCGAGTAAGCGGTCCGAGTGTTCGAGTTGAGCTTCCCTCGCGATGGATAAGTTGAGGCGGGCAACTGAGGCTTCTTTTTGTTAGCGAACTGAGCGATTCTCGCCAGCGAACCGCGAGGCAGCGATCCGAGTATTGAGTGACTTCTTCTCCTTAGCAGCTAGCTCTGATATTTTAGCTCCATTTTAGGCTCCTTTTTGCTCCAAAACCTAGGAAAACTCCAAAACTCCAAATGCAAATGCAAAAAGTGCAAAACTAACCTAAATGGACCTAAATGCAAGGGAAACTAGCTAAACAGATACAAAAACAACCTAAAATAGTACTCTAAAATCATTAAAAATCACACTTATCAATCGCCATTATCAGTTTTTCTTTGGTTTTACTAACGAGTCGAAGATATGGTTGAGGTTTAGACATTTCTGCATCATGATCAATATGCAGAGTCTCTATGTAGTCTCTAGTATTAGAATTGTTTTGTCTCCTCCAGTTTGAGATTTTCCTTCTGCATAGAGCTATGGTATCCATGACAGTGTTCCTCTGAATGGAGGTTGAGTTCAACTACGTGTTTGATATAAGTTCCTTGAAACTTTCCTCTTCATCCATCTATTACCAAAGAAAAACCTCTTGTGGCCTGATGCATTGTCTGCCACTATTAATGTGTATATTGGTTTATGATCTTATCCTATTATTGGGAGGTAACGTGTGTTTGTTCTTGCAAAGGTCTGGATCCACTCTGCATTCCCATAGACCCGATTTAATCTGCATTGAATCCAATTCCCATGTCTATTTTCCATCCATGAAAATTTTGGCTCCGTACTAAAAGTCTCGTTTAATCTACAGTTTCTTAAGAAAGATCTAAAGTGGCTAAAAGAGCTGACAGGTCTAGGATTTCCTCCAGATTTATCCTCATTGTTACTGAGCTCATTAAAGTCACCTATCAGTAGCCAAGGGGAGGTTCTGGATTCTCCAAATTGTCTTATCTTGTTCCAAACTCTAGGCCCTAGATGGGTGACAGGATGACCATAAATGAAGGTGATGTTAACTTGGGCATTACCAAGAGTTGCAATTGTATCCTTATAGTTTGTATTTCCTTCTTTTACCTTTATCCTGGTATGGTCTTTCCAGAACAAAACCAATCCACCACTTGTTCCATTGGGATTAATCGTGAAGTAGTTATCATATCCCAGCCAATTCCTAACAGATTCCATAAAAGACTAAATGTTTGACAGTAGGAAAAAAAAACAACAGATAAAGATCTCTGGGAAAACCGGTAAAAAAAGATTGAACATGTGGGAGGATCCGAACGGATTCTGCTTGGTTCCAATCTCTTTTTGTCTCAATGAGGAACAATACGTCTGAAAATAACTTCTGTCTTATATTCTTGAGGTGTCGAACTGGTATGTTCTCCACTCCCTGACAGTTCTAACTCAATAAAGACACCATCACTGCGAGACAAGTTCTTTTCCTCTGACTTAGAAGTCAATTCATCACTTGTCTTTTTTTTTGGAACTGCTATGGTTGGTTGAGGTTCTATACGTAGAGCCTGAAAACAATGTTTCCTCCTGTGCCATGTTTATTCCTTTCTAAAACGTTGGATTTTTTTATATCACCAGTGCAAGAGGCTGCTCTTCTTCATTTTCCTCACTTCCTTTCTCTCCAAGTAAGGGTGATACCGTTCTTTTTAAACTACTTCTAGGTCCCACTTGTTTCTTTTTCGCTTTTCCTCTAGCTGGACTTGAGCTTTTCGTTGTTTTAGCAATGATCTCTCCAGCTTTCTCCCAAAACCTAGAATTTTTGTTATGTTCCTTTTGAATTTCCATTGGTGAAGAGAGCAAGTTAATAGCCTCCTCTGAAGCTGGTGCTATCATTTTATTATCCATGTTTTCTTCCCCTTTATTGTTATCTTTTGCCGTGTTTTATGGGTTCTGTTGTGCTTCTTGTGGATTTTTTATTCCATTTTCATTACCCATTGCGGGTTTGTCCTCTCCTTGTTCTAAAATAACAGCTGTATAAGGACATTTCCCTTCACTGTGCACGATCCATTGACATTTATTGCATCGTTTACGAACCCGCTCAAAATCCACTTTAATAGTTAACACATCACTGGAAGGAAGTCTGAATTTCCTACTTTGTCTAACTGGATTCCTTGTGTTAAACAAAATTTTGACTTGAACAAAAGACTGGAGATGAGTTTTTTCCGGATCACAATTGACTTCCCATGGTGTTAGCTACTTCTCTGAATAGATCAACCATAAAATATTCAACCGGAATCTCAGAGAGCCTTCTCCATATTGGAATGGTAATTAGATTCTCTGCGAATAATTTCTATCGAATTTTGCCAATGAGATCTCCAATCCTCAAAGTTTCAGAAGTTATGTTTTAGGATTTCCTCAAGATCATCCATTGATTGAAATCGGAATTGGAAAGTATCCTTCCCTAATACAGTTCCTTTGATTTTGTTTTGTAGTCTCAAGATCCTGGGTAGACTCATCATGATCCTGGCTATGTTCTGTGAAGCTGGGTTTATGAGTTTACCTATCAAAATTGGTTGATCATCAGCCCCATTTTTATAGTTTCCAAAAACCGGAAGATCTATTGCATCTTCAGCTTCTATTGCCATAGATCTAAGTTTCTCCAATAAGAGGGGATCCATTAGCTCAAAGGGAGCTAGTGGAGTTAAAAAAGGGATCTAGGTTTCTACAAAAGGGTTCGTAGCTCGAGGATCTAAATCCTGAATCAAATCCAGACTTAGAAAAAGTTAAGAGGCCTTTTTTGTTCAAACGATCACAGACTGTTATGATTTGGACTTCAGATCTATGAACTTCGAGGGGTCTTCATATGTATTCTTTACTAACTCTTAAACAGGAGCTTTGCTAGAGCGTGAGACCAAGAATGGCGGAATCAGGGAACAGAAAGGTATCAAGAAGCGATCTTGAAGTTGTCAGTGATTAAGCTACTGAGAGAATTGTCGGAAATCTCCGAAGTTTCTTAAACTTTATTAAATGGAGGAATATTTATTCATTTCTAGTTTTATTTTTAGATTTCTCCAGGTAGAAATATTTTTAGTTAACTCTTAACTACTAAAATTTTAACAGTTACGACGATCCAAAAAGCCTTTTCCCTTAATACTATGGCCCTGTTCTTACAGAGATCACTGAGACGGCGACCGAAGTTGATGAAATAGTCACCGACGAGGACAAAAATAGTTAAAAGAGTCGCTCACAAAAATCGCTAGTTTTATGTGTAGAGTATTTTGTAATCACCGCTAAATCTAACAATCGTTTTTATTGGTTACGTATTCACCGAAATAGTTGCAGTGACTAAAGTTCTCACCGTAAAACACTGTTTTTAAAGTTGTTTTGTCGTAATCCCAACGATCTAGATAAAAACAAGGCATATCTCTACTGTGATTCTGTAGAATACCACAGTGAATATAATTAGCAGAAATAATTAAATTCTGATAAGGCCATTTAGTTCCAAAATACATGTCCACTGATAAAAGATTAACATGTCCACGAACGCTTTGGACCTGGATCAACCATCTTCAACCTATTTGAATATGTTTCGTGAGCTTCAGGCCGAGCCCAAATCCAGCAAGCACCACCATCTCAAAAAGTAATACGGCATTTCCCAATAAAAAGGGAAGCGAATCGTCAGCAGAAATAGAAGAAAAAGTAATGTTCACATGAATTATATTCTCTAACCCTTTTGAACAATTGTACCGAATCGAACTCGAAACTTATTCACGTTAATATATCCTCAAAAATTATCCTTATTACTTTCTGGTAGATTATCTTGGTTACTTGAATTAGACAAAATCTTTGACTTACAAACAAAAATACTAAACTGAAGCAGTCTTAATTTTAGACGTGTATAAGGAAACTAACAATTTAACTGATAATCTAGCTAACTATATGTTTACTTTATAGTTACGTTTTTTTAATCTTCTTTACCAGCCGAGCTTCTACCTCTTTGAATTGGTGTTGGAGCTGTTATGATGATTTTTGTTACTTGATTATTTTATTTTGAATAAAGTTTTGGGAAATTTTTTTTAGAAATAATTACTCAACTACTTTATAATTATACCTAAATGATTCAAATACCCTCCAAAAAATTGGATAAAAAAAAGATGTGAGAAAAATAAAAAAAAATGACTTGTCTACTTATTTACAGAATTGCCATTTAAAAAAAATGAAAGAAAAATGAAGAAACGTCGTCCGTCTTCTTTTTCGTTATTACATTTTTGTTTACAAATCTCAAAAGAGCAAAATGACAATTAAAAAAAAAACAAAAGTATTTAAGTAATTAATGATAATTCCACACTATTTGAGTCATTTACCTATAATTCTACACTAGTTGAGTAAATAACTCTTTTTTTTATCATTTTGATGACCAAAAAAAATTATGTATGTATATTTTTTGTTGTTTGTCAAAAGTGATCCCTGTACATTTAATTATACTGTTCAGAGTTTACAGGAAAAGAAAAAAGAAGAGAAAAAGAATTATATAGCCATAAAAACAAAAATATTTTCTAAAACTAACTCTAAAGAAAGAAAGCTATATGAAAAGATAGAATAAAAGAACTAACCTTGGATAAATTATTAAGGACAAAGACACGAAAATTACAAACCTAAGCCACCATTCATCAAAACTAGATCAATGATGATGAGGAAACTTTCTATAACGAATAAAGCACCTCAACAGAAATGAAGAGAGACCAGACCTAAATCAAGTTTTTAAGTGCAAACAAAAAGTAAAGCCACCTAAAACCAGAAGTAACCAACCTCTAGGAACAACAACCTACAAACAAACCAACAGAAACCGGAGAAGAGGCCGAAAGTTCAAACAAAGAAAAATCGACATTTAGTTTACAAGTTGATCTCTATATTCGTGTGATATTATTCGGAGTTTGAAGATTAAAAAACCAATGATGGTTAGAAAAAGTACACTTTAAGGCAAAGTCTTAGGTTAATGAAATGAGGTCAAAATTGGCTTCTTCAAGGGGACCAACGCACAGTGATATGACATTCTGACGTGTGCCCTCCGCAAGAATAACTAAAAATAATAAGTTCATCAATCATCCTTATGGACACGTGGATTTCTATCTGTAAGTAACTCATGGCTAACCAATTTTGGGATTAATGCAATAGATAATCTTTCTCATTTTGACCGAATCAATGTAAAACATTTTATTGGAGGATAACTTGAGGCCCCATTGGAGACAAATCCTTATTGTTTTTACAGAATAATTGGAGAAAACACACACACATACATTCTCTCTCTTTCTCAGTACATATCTTTCAGGCAACAGGCTTGAGAACATACAACTTACATGCATGAGAATCCACTGTTGCTGTCAAGTTTCCTATAAACTTTTGCTTCAATGTCTTGTGCTGCTTTCATATCACAAACACATTCATCAGAAGACAAAATGATCTGATTTTCTAATCTGTTTAGTTTATGCAAGTATGTATATCTTCAGTTGAATGAATGCGCATTTATGTATTTATAATCTACCTCCCATGGATCTCTGGCTTCAACGATGCTATTTGCAGGGATATCAATATCATCCCAAAGAGCAGTAATCCAAGTTCGCGATGGTCCACGGTTCAGAAGAAGCAAAGCTACTCTGTAACCTGACAATGGCCCTGCCCAAACCTGAATCCATTTCCCATTTTCATTACCAAAAGTTCAGTTTTTTTAGATCACAACACATGTAGGTAGAAGGAAACTAGATGTCTAGTACCTCGATATCGCCTTCCATTCTAACCTTCTTGGCTTGAACACCGTGTGGATCTACAAGAAACATTTTCTTTTTATATGTATAGATATCTGATCATGGTTTTAAGGAGTTCATTGATGGCTAAACAGTGAGTAAATAAGTGCCTTGATTAATTGCAATGACTTCCTTGTTTGTAACAATCTCCACTGTTTCTTTGGTCATGTTCCTTATGTCACAACCAAGTAGAAGCGGAGCCTGTGATGTACATATACAACATTAGTTTCAGACTTGGTAGATTTTAAATGAAGAGAGTTTCTCTATTTCGGGAATTAACTTACCTTTGAGATTGCCCATATGCTGAAATGGACTATGTACTCGTCTTTCGTCATCCCTCCATTTCCCACTTCAAGCATATCCGGGTCTGCAAACAACAACAAAGTCACACCACTCATAAATTTTCTCCTAATCCTTCACAAACCTGCAAAAAAACCTGAGCATATTTCTCTTGCTGGTGTAATAATAGTACCGTTCCAGCCACCAGGTCTTGCATGCTCAGCATAGACTTCATTCATGTCTGCTATTGAGATCATACTGTACAAAGCCAAAACACTGTTAAATCAGGGAATTCGAGACTTTTATAACATCTCACTATCTGTTTCTCACCTAAGCCAATTATCTTTGATGTCATTAGTGGTTCTCCAACTGTTTCCTACTGGAGCTCCCCAGAGAGCTGGATGCATATCTCCCCTGTCAAAAAATCATTTCAAAAATCTCGACTCCACAAAAGAGTCGGCGCAATGTTTCTTTGAAATGGAACATGAGTTATACCATTCACACAAGGAGTGAAAGATGGGGCGGCCAGAATTCATCAGAGCTCTGGTCATCACTGGATACCTGAATTGAATCATTTATCCATTATTAGCAGTGAATGTGAATTCCATAAGTTAAAACTTTCGTGGCTTAACTTGAATCTCAACTGGTAACATCAGTTATACCTGACAGTTGGTTTAGAACCATCGTTGTTACAGTTGTCATACTTCAAGTAATCAATTCCCTGATAATTTGAGCGAAACATTGTTACTACTTACTGTCTGAAGATAAAGTCAGGGACCAGTATATGAGATGAAAGAATGTCAGAAAGCAAAAATGACATAGACTTACCCATTCTGCAAACGTCTTGGCATCATGCTCCTCGTGGCCTAAAGAACCCGGCATAGTTTTACTGCAGGTAAAATACCTATAAACCAAAAAAATTATGAAGCCAATGTGTATTTTTGTCCAGACCATCAGGAAAAGTGTAAGACAAATTGGAAAAGTCATCATTCCAACCTTCAAAACTATGATCTAAAAGCAAAAGCAATAGTAGTTTACCCGGCATCTGAGTAAATCCCAAGCTTAAGGCCTTTTTTGTGAACATAATCCGCAAGGGCTTTAATACCAGAAGGGAAAGTTGACTTCTTTGGCACCAGATTTCCCTGGAAAAGAGATATGACTAAGATTACTTATAGACTGTAGAGCCAGAAAAGGAACTAGGAAACACAAAGAAGTGACAGTACCTTGCTGTCGCGAGAGATTTCAGCCCAACAATCATCTGACAAAACAATTGGGTTTCAACAGTAATGTGAAGAACAATAACTCATGAAAGTTTTTATACTTGAGCAATTTCTGATAAAACATTAATCAATGAATATTAGATCTATGGTCTGGGTTAGAACAATACCAATGTTAACATAGTTATAACCAAGCTTAGACAGGCCAGTGGTAACCAAAGCATCAGCTGTAACAAACATCAAATTGACCATTTAAGATTACAGATATCAACACTTACAAGACTAATTCAGAATCTAGTAAAATTGAGAATATACCAGTTTCTTTTATCATCTTCTCATCTATATTGCAGCTAAAATGGTTCCAGCTATTCCACCTATTACATTGAACTCCATTCAGACATCAACAAACACATTCCAGTACATAGAGAATAAAAGGGTCAAATTTTTACAAAAGTTTCAGAATAAAGAAACCAAATTCAAGCTATTTGTTTCTCTTATTTTTTTTCGAGTTTGGTCAAAGACTAGTCACACATCAAACCGAACCAGAAAACCATCTTTCAGTTTTACAAACCCAATTTCAGGAACCAATCGTTAAATAAAAAGGGCGAGAGAGATGAAGAGTTGTACAAACCCCATGGGAGGAGTGACACCGAGGCCATTAGCGAGCAAATATCTTCGGAAGATCTCAGAATCGTTGCCCTCAACTTCACCAATATTTTTTACTGTTCTTGAAGACTCGACTGTTATCTCCACCATTGATATAATCATCATCAGAAGTATTGATGTCTTCAGCATCTCAAGTTTCTCTCTTTTAGNCCAAAAAAAAAAAAAAAAAAAAAAAAAAAAAAAAGCTCTCGTTGAGAAAACAGAGGGTGAAGATGGTTGACGAAACCCTGCTTGTACTTGTAGTAGAAGAAGCTCGATAGTGGGGCATGATCTGGTGAGTCCAGTTGCGAAGAAAGGAGAATCTTCTATATCCAATTTTAATCTAATACCATATTTAATTAAATGAAATGTGTTATTCCAATTGTACTTTTATTTTAATATTTATGTTAAAAATTAAATAAATTAGTAAATAAAAAAAAATTATGGGTACAACGAGAGGAAGAGTCTTTCGCCGATGAGTACGAGACGACAACGATATGGTCCAGAGCCACCACTGCCATATTTCTGCAAAACTGTCATTGCTCTGCATTTCTAGGTAATCTCCCATGAAGGTAATTGAA
>OVBA01009365.1:0-10764 GCA_900406435.1 Lepidium aucheri | reverse complement strand
TAACACGGTATTTAAGTTAATGCTATGCTTTTATTATATAAGAGATTAATTAACAATATTTAATCTAGATAATAATAATTAGTTAATTAGTTATAGAATCTTATTAGCATATAATTGTGTGACAAATATTATGTGATAATATTTTCTGGTAACAATACAACCTAGTCCAAAACAGACGATATAACACGGTATTTAAGTTAATGTTATGCTTTTATTATATAAGAGATATTAAAAAGCATAAACTTTAAGTTTTCTATTATGCTCCCAATGAAGACGGCGAGAAATCTCTCTAGTAGCTCTAAACTTAGCGATCGTAGAAATGGATAACTGGAAAATTGCATTCACATTATCAGACGTCATACAAGAACAAGGGACATTAAGATCGTCCTCTCAATGATGGGAAACCTTCCCATTAAACAAAGGAATCAGTGGGTTTTCATCAATGCGAGGTTTCCTCTTCCGAACCGGTTTATCCCGACCTGCATCTAATCTAACAGCTGACAGACGAATGGAAACATGAGCATTCCCGGATTTCTTTCTATATTTGCCAACACCAACTTGAACTGGAGCGAGCGCTGTCTTCGAAGAAGAGTGCACTTGACAACAGCAGAATCATGAGGGTTAGGTACCACATCATTCTTAGTATCCATCGATCCTGAATTCAACGATGAACAAAAATTAGATGACGATGATGAACTACTCCCACTAGATCCTGACCAACACGACTGCTCGGACATAGTAACTCTCTCATATACCTAAAAAAAATGAGTGTTAATTTTGTAGAAATTTTTTTGTGAAACAATATACGACAAAAATCAACTAGAAATCCTACCCCAAAAAAGGATACACAGAATGATCAATAGAGCAGCGATAATGATAACTAAGTCTCAAAAGTGTCAAAGTGAACCCGCGATCTAATCAAAGAATTCTCGAAGAATCAGAATAATGAAGGCGGACCGAGATTACCAAGACAATAGCTTAACAAGACATATTCTACCCCTTTAAATCTAGTGGAGAGAATGACGAAGTAGTTACTTAAAGTAAGTGAGGCCAGAGCTTTAACCAAGAGACTCGAAGTACATCAAGCACCAATGGAACCCGTTAAGGACCTATTTTGCATAGAAAAAGAAAGAAAGCGAGACAAACACAACTCATAAAGATATCAAAGAACGAGTGTAACAGATCAACAAGGCAAATATGGGGAACCACCACAAAAGTGATCAAAGTATCGCACAATCAAATCTACAAAATAGTACAACAGATCAATAAGGCAAAGAAGCATGATAGACATGAGCCGGATTCGCAAAGAGAGCGAGCCAAACCAAACTCGGGTAAATTTCAGTCGCTTCAGGATAAGAGAATATGAAAAATTACCTCGAAAGCCAAACACAATTTGCTGAATCTGCAAACTTTGCTGAGCCTGGAAATAATGGCAAGCCCGCATACGTATTGAGGAACTCGATCACTTCGCATCTTGAAGAGTCCACTCGTTATAGAACCGAGCTGGATTAACCTTTGTGAGAAATAAGAAATATGAATGAAATTCAAAACTACAAGTAAAGATATAAACAAAGTAAACAAAGCCCTCCCAATCAATGCCAATCTCGCCAAAAGTTTGCCTTATCGACAATGTGAAATCACAAGGCCGAGTCAGATTCGAAGGGTCGAAAATCAACCAAAACTTTGGAGTAAAGAAAAGCTTCAAGAACCATTACTTAAAAGATTAATTACAGGTTCAATAAAATAAAAAGAAACCTGAAAGCCACATCTCTCAAAAAGAAAAAGAATCCAAGCAAGAGGAGAGAACTCACCAAATCTAGACAGAAGAAAAGAAAACTAGCTAAATGAGAAGTTCACTAAACCCACAAGTAACCTCATTGAACCCGCGTGAAAAGAAAAGAAGTTCATAAACCCTCCACATCAACCACACCAAACCCGTAAGTATGAAGGAGAACCTACCGAACTCAATGACGCAAACAAGCCGGATCCGTGTAGATCGCCAAATAAGATTCACCACAACACCAAGGAAGATTAACGAACCCGTAAGTATGAAGGAGAACCTACCAAACTTGATGCCTCTAGCAAGACGGGATCCGTGTAGATTGCCAAACCGGATAAGAGAAGAAGTTCATAAACCCTCTAAATCAACCGCACCAAACACGTAAGTATGAAGGAGCACCCGCCAAACTCGATGTCATAAGGAAGACCGGATTCATGTAGATCGCCGAATTGGGTTCACCACGACGCCAAGAAGATTCGTTGAACCCGTAAACTTGCCAAACCTATTGGATCCTTGCGCCGAGCCGTCAATAGAGGAAAAAGAACCAACAAGCTAAAGGAAAAGAAGGAGAAAATTGCAGTAAGAAAATCCGAAAACAGATTCAAATTAAATCAAACAAGAAGACATGCTCAAAGATTTAAAATTCAAAGATCTCGATTGGCTTAATCACTGAATGGAGGGGAAAATTGTTGGAAGTGGGCTTTGTGTAACACCTGCGTCCCGCAGAACAGATGGACGTATCCGGATAAGATTGTGGAAAAGCCAAGATGGCATGACCGAAAGGTGAAAAATGGCTAAGGGGATCCGAACGTACGTAGAAAATGAGTTAGGTCTGTGGGTTTCGGACATAGTCTGTGAAATTTGAACAAGACTATGGGTTTTAGGACAAGACTGTCGGATTTAGACAAGAATGTCGGACTAGATAAAATTGTATAATTCAGACAAGATGGTTGGATTCAGACAGGCTGGTCAAAACCAAACAAGTAGGTTTGATCTGGACAAACAGAACATATAGATTGGATTGGTCATGGGTTAGACTAGGATGCAGAATAATCACGACAGACTGGATAGTGTACGGACAAGGTCGATGTCCGGACATGTTTGGTCAGGATTCAGATAGGTCTGGTCGGTATTCAGATATATTTTGTCAGTGTCTGGATAGTGTTGGTCGAAGACTAGACAGGTCTAGCTGAGTCCTAGTACGGACTGACTGTACCACAGTATGGGATCCGGTTCAATATATGTGATTAGTCTGACCAGTTTGGGATATAATCGGTTAAGGTTTCCTGTGATTAGGGTTTCATGAGAAACCCTATAAATATAAGGGTTGGTGGCCGCCGTTAAGGGGATCAGTCGAGAAAATTCTATTTATGGGTGGTGATAGAATAAAGTGTGATAAGAGGTGTCTAGATTCCGATAAAGATTACGATCAAGGATAATCAAGGCGTGACTAGATGGGCATGATACTGGTTAAGCAAATTTAGGAATCAGGCGATGTGGTACATGGAATGATAGACGGATCTGAGAGCTGGGGCAAGGAAGATACAATGCGGACTTATGTAGATTGACTTATGTCTGGTGTTACTAACAGGACGGGTGATTGTGGTGGAAACTAATCACCGATGGTTTCAGAGCAGTCGAGCCATCTCTTTTTATTACTTAGTCACTTTATGGAGTGGTTGGCTGTGTGACTGAGTAATAAAAGGAGATAGTGAAGGGCAAACATGTCAGTAAGGAAATGATTTTGGCTTGGGATATTACGTAGAATGGTTGAGACAAAGGATGATAAAATAGGACCATGAGACTGATAAGGAAGGGTTGATTGGACATGGGTCTTGGAAGACTCGAGTGTGTTCAGAATAGATGAATGTGAGTAGGATTTGGTGAGATGTTCAGGAAGCCTAACAGTGAAGAGTGTTCGATAGATGGAAAAACAGGTCTTAGGTATGGACAGGTTCGGGATGGTTTTGATATGGTCTGCATTCAGACGGATTGTAAGACCGACAGGCAGAAAAGCATGAACAGATCAACTAACAGATGGTTGGACTGAGTAGTACCACAAAAGGTAGAACAGATTGGGAAGTGGTCTGTACAACGGACTGGGTCAAGTCAGAATCGAATGTCGGTTGGACAGAATATGCAACTTGATTATTTTCTGGTATGGACAGACCGAATATGCTAAGATACGTGTAACTGTGACTTGATATGATTATGCTGCGTAAGACTGTTAGAATGAAATGGTTAAGTTGCTGGATAGATAATTGGGCGCGTGATGTAAACTAAGGACCGAATGATGACTAAGTATAGAACTGAAACATAATTTGACTAAGTGCTTGGCTTGCCCATGTTCGAACTTAACCATATATGACCTATATGTTTGTGATTTGTGGTTTGGAACCTCTTATAAGCGTTGGTGATAAAGACCAAGACTAAGGGTTATTAAGCTAGAGCATTCGGTAAGGAGTCTTTGGCATCTGGTTGCGGAAAAGTCGGGTTGGGGTGTCACATTTTGGTATCAGAGCCAGGTTAGCTCTAGGGCTGATTTGTTCTGGGGCAATGATGGTTCTAGGACAAGGTCTGGTGCGTGTTGGGAGTGCAGGGAATGATTCTGTATAGGAAAATTATTTACTAAGATAGTAATTACTTAACGGACTGGTGAGCTTGATGCGAAAGTAAGTTGATCTTACTTAGTAAGAAAACCGAGTTAGATAATGCCCAGAGCTGTACATGATGGTAAAGGCATGACGACTAAGTTGGTTCTCACTAACCGAGTGGAAAGCCATTGAAAATGACTAACTATGAAAAAGATTCAAGTCACCGTTTGGATATGTCTAAGTATGTGGATTCGGAAAGCACTGAGAATAAGAAGTCTATGGAAATGGCTAAGGATAAGAAGTCTGTGGAAATGAGTAAGGACATAAAGTCATTGGATATGACTAAGGTGTGAAAAAAGGAAGTCACTGGATGGATTCGACTAAGGACGCAAACTTGGAGAATACCGAGTTCATGAAGTTTGTGCAAACGACTAAGAATGGAAAGTCATGAAAATGACTAAGTGGGGGAGTCTAGTGATGATTTCCAAGTTCTGGTAAAGGAAAAGGGTAAGGAAAGATGGACATGAGTATTGTGATGGGTCATAATAAGCAAGTTTGGACTGTACCGGAAGCTAGTCTGGAAGGGGAACCAGACGAAGATGTACAGATATGTACGTGGATTTATTTGGCAAGCTGTCTGTTGCCGCAGTGCAAGAAGGTCTGTGAAAAAGGTTTACTCTGGATGTCTAAAAATGTTTCTAGTTTGTATTCTGACTGATGTGGTAGTGCAGATCAAATAATTTGGAATTGCCCAAAAGGACTGATGCAAATGTGTTAAATCTCAATGGAAGGGTTGGACTTGTTCAGAGTAAAGGGTCTGAACAATCACAAAATGTTCCTAAGGAAGAATCTTAAAAATTGGCTAAGACATTGGATTATTAGAATGGGAAGTGAGAAGGACTTGCAATTCATCTGGGATGGATTTCGCCAAGGATGTTCAGAAAGTGGTCTGACACGTTTGGAAAGAAGAGGACAAGGTTGGTTCAGATACTAAATTATAAGTTTAGGGAAATTACTGAGAGGTGATGTGCGTGATTTTTATGTTTTTAGATTCTTGTTTTGGGTCATTTTGCATTCATCTATATAGATTTTCCTTGCACTTAGGATCGTTTAGGCTTGTTTTGCACTTTTTGTATTTTCATTTGGAGTTTGGAGTCCATTCAGGTCAAAATAGTAGAAAAGGAGCTAAAATAGAACTAAGAAGCATCAGAGCAGCTGTTGGAGTACTCAAGGAAGCAGCAATCAAGAAGGATCACGGACACCTCGAACCTCCACCTCAAAGCACATATGAGAGGAAGGTGAAAAGACTCATAGAAAAAGCCACCTCAAGGACTTGCCTCAACCAATCTATCTCGAGGGAAGACTAGCGAATAATAAAGATCATGCCTTTTCTACATCAAGGATCATACTCGGAGTAATGACTCAGACAGAAACCATGAGTTGAGAGACATGAAGCATACCTCGTAGTTCAAGCTCTTGCAAGCACTCCGAGGAAAGCTTCACAAACTACCTGGTTGACCGACTTAGGTCTGTTTGACCATTAAAGTTATGAGAGTAACCCTATAAATACGCCTCTAATGATCCTTATGTCAAAATATGCTTGTTTAGACAAAAAAAACTTTACCTTATTGCTATTTTTTATTGAGTTTTAGATCTAAGTTTTGTTTATGGATTGATGGATGATTATTGAATATATTAGTTTATCCTTGCTTATTTTTCTTCTTTTATTTTCATTTTAGCTTTTCTATTTTGAATATGTCTTTGGTATCTACCCGAATCTTCATTCCTCTTAAAATGAGGAGCGAGTAGATCCGCTTGGATCTCAAGGATGGGGAGATGAGAGGTAAATCGGCGATTCCCTCACTTAGTTGACCGAGCATTAACGATGATCTCTTCTAATAAGGGTGTGCTTTATGCCTCCTTCTTCCTGATCAGCTGAGGGTTGATCCGGGTCATGATCTAAAGTTGGGGCTTATGAGAATGATTGCCCTGAACCTTATTAGATACAGTCCAATCCACTGAAAAGAGATCTTAATGTGGATCAGCTGTTAGGCTACTTTAGGCTGAACTTTATGCGCTCAAACCAGTGAGATCGCGGTGAGAGTCGAATGGATCAGTCAGTATGGGTCGACATCTCTGCCGCAAGAGCAGGTTGATCTTACCTATTTCCTAGCCTAGAGATCATTATAAGCAATCAACGAGTGGGATCGCCGAGTTCATCGCTAATCCACCACCCAATCCTTTAGATCTTTCTTTCTCCATTAGTTTAAAACCCATTCCAGTTTGTGCTATGTTTTATATTCAATTCTCTGTTTACTACTCATGTTCTGATTTTGTTTTGTCTTCAAGTCTATTTTGTCTTTTGTGCCCATTTGCTTGAAGTTCTTTATTCTACTCTTTAGCATTGTGACAGATTTCTTTAGATTTGGCTCGAACTAAGGTGTGTTCATAGATAGGTTGCTAGTACACTAATCCGAGTATGGGTTCAACAATTCACCCACAATTTATCACTTTACAATGATTTGATAAATACAAACTGCAAAAACCTATTTATCAAGAGATTCTTGAGAGAACGACTTACGCAAAAGAGGATTACTGAAACGAGTGAAGTATGGAGACTTCACAGAAATTAGATGAGGTTAAGGTGTCTAATTGTGATCTAACTTATCTGGAAATAGTGGATGTAAAGGTCCGAACATATAGTTGGAAATTCTCAGGAAGATGTTAAGTGCTAAGGCAAAAGCTGGTTTACTAGAAAGGTGATCAGAAATGAAATCCGTTTAAGGGACCGAAAGATGTGGTTTATCGAATGTGACGGAAAAATATTAGACTTAAGCATGGTTGTAGTTCGTTATGGAAATTTGAGGCCAATCAGATGGCATCCTTGGGTACTGACGGGTATACCAAAACGTGACAGACTTTGGGCGGAGTGATTTTGTCAAACTGTTACTAACTGGTCTGGGCGGACATAGTTTGCCAAGACAATATTAATTATTACTGATGATTACTGTTAGGCCAAGATGAACTTGTCATGGTTATGACTGCAATGTGTGTTGAGTCTGATACGATATTGTATTGATGTCTTTAGACATATTGGGTATGTCAAGGCATGATAGTCTGTGCGTCTTTGGGAACTTGGTGTTTGCTAAAGTGTGTCTGGGTTAGCGTCTATGAGAGCTGAGGCAGCTTGTCAGGATGTGGTCTATTGTGTCTATAGGAACCCGATGGGTTTGCTTTGGCGTGTATATGTGAACATCTTGGAACCGTGGGTTGCCAAGGTGTGAATTCTGGTAAGGATCGTGAGTGATCCAGGGAAGTAATATGGAAATTATCTGAAATAAGTGATAAAATTATGTAAAGGGTCAAGGAAGACTGAACGAAAAGGGACTGAGTTCGTGATAGTGGGTTATTCTGAATTTTTTTATGGCAAGGATTCGATTAAGTATGGATGGAGGGACTAGTTGTAACCTCTGTACATTCTGAGTGGCGTGGTATGTGTATTCTGTTATTCGCACTTGATTGTTTACTTGGGCTGATCCGGAGTAGTGATCGGGCAACACGCTTGGGAGTTGCGGCTTGCAAAGGCTTGCTTGGGTTAAGACTTCCGGGTAGTGCTAAATGGCAGATCTTGACAAACTTTGTGTGCAACATGTCCTGATTTTTCTTGGCTTGATTGAGTTGACGGCCTAATTGCGAATTTTGGTTAAGACTATTGGCTCAAGTCATTGAGTAAAGTGGGAAGTGATATCTGAGTTAACTAAAATACTGGAAGTTCTAAGAGAAAGGCTAAGGAATAGCAATAATTCTATTAACCCTTGAGTTTGAGGATGAATTTATTTTAATTGGGGGAGATTTGTAACACACGCATCATGCATAACAGAAAGGTGTATCAAAATAGGACTGTGGAAAGGCCGAGATGGCATGACCGAAAGGTGAAAATGGCTAAAGGGATCCGAACGTACGTGAAAAAATGAGTTAGGTCTGTGGATTTTGGACATAGTCCATGAAATTCGAACAAGATTGTGGGTTTTAGGACAAGACTGTCAGATTCAGACAAGGACGTCGGACTAGATAAGGGTTACCTAATCCAGACAAGATGGTTAGATTCAGACAGGCTGGTCAGAACCAGACAAGTAGGTTTGATCCGGACCAACATGACATATGGACCGGATTGGTTGTGGGTCAGACAAGGATACAGAATAATCAGGACATACTGGATAATGTTCGGACAAGGTCGATGTTTAGACTTGTTTAGTTGGGATTCAGACAGGTCTGGTCGGTATTTAGACATGTTTGGTCGGTGTCTGGACAGTGTTGGTCGAAGACTGGGCAGATCTTGTCGAATCCTGGTACGAACTGACTGTACCGCGGTATGGGATCCGATTTAATTTAAGTGATTCATCTGACCAGTTTGGGAAGGAATCGGTTAGGGTTTCCGATGATTAAGGTTTCACGAGATACCCTATAAATATAAAGGTTTGTGGCTGCCGTTAAGGGGATGGACGAAAAGAATACACGAATAGAGGGAAAAGAGATGCGAGTTCCATAGAGGAATTCGCAAAGGAGAGAAAATGGAAGAAAGATGGGATTTGATGGCTATAGAGTCATGAATGGCCGATGAAGTATGTGGGTTTTATGTTGTATGTGATTGCGAATTAAGGGTTGGTGTTGATATAAGAAAGGGTTGAACGTGAATCAAAGGTGTCCAAGAGGTGATAAGATGGGTTTGAGATGTGATTAGATGAAACTCTGATGTACTATGTGGATTTCTGAATGGTCTGCAGATGTGATTGAGTGGTTCTGTTATGGTACATGAAAGGTTGACTGGGAATCGACCTTGGTCAAGAAAATTCTGTTTATGGGTCAATTGGTGATCGAATAAGGTGTGATAAGAGGTGTCTGGATTCCGATAAAGATTATGATCAAGGATGATTAAGGTGTGACTAGATGGGCACGATACTGGTTAAGCAAATTCAGGAATCAGGCAATATGGTACTTGGAATGATAGACGAATCTAAGAGCTGGGACGAGGAAGATGCGATGCAGACTGATGTAAATTGACAGATGTCTGGTGTTACTGACAAGACAGGTGATCGTGGTGGAAACCAGTGACCGATGGTCTTGGAGCAGCCGAGCCATCTCTCTTTATTACTTAGTCACTTTATAGGGTGGTTGGTTGTGTGACTGAGTAATAAGGGGATATGGTGAAGGGCAAACAAGTCAGTAAGGAAACGATTCTGGCTTGGGATGTTACTGATGTTCATCATATTTTGTCGGTTTTGAGCTCATTATTATGGTTATATTTGGGAAATTTGTCTGTGTTATATTGAGATTTCAGGTCAAAAACGTTCTGAGTTGGAATCATGCTTGAAGGTGGACTTTGGAGAAGTTTGAAGCGCTTTCTGGTATTCTCCACGAGAGGGAGGATCGATCAACACAAGGATCAATCAATCAGTGCTTTAACGAATAAGATGCGCACGATCTGAAGGACAACTTGGCTTCTAAAAGATCGACTCAATATCCAAAGATCGATCGATCATCTCTAAGATTGATCGATCAATGCCCTTCAAAGAAACCTAATTTCATGATTTTTGAGCTTTTGTTTTGAAACCTATAAATACTCTTTTCCTATTTTATTTATGTAAGTCGTGTTTGAGCTTTTGANCAGCTTTTGAGTTTGTAAGCTAGGAAGAAGATCTCTTCATACTTGAGAAGAATTTCTGAACCCTATTATTATTTCTTAATGCAATTTTAGTTTCAGTTCATCATGATTTACTTGGTTCATTGTTCTATGTCAGAGTAGATCTTAGATTTAATTTAGGGATTCTAGGGTTTTAGAATTCAACTGTTAGGGAACAAATAGGATTGATGAATAGAAGACTCTACTTCTAATACTTGAGTTTAATGCATAGATTAGCTTGATCACCTAGTCAATGATTTTAGGTTGTTAACTTTCCAGAAGTTTGATAAGAACCAGAACTAGATTAGAAGAGCAATTTCTTCACTACTAACGAGAGTTGATGCTAGGTTGGGTTATGGGTAATTGAACATAAACGAGAAAGCCTATTTGTAATCTGAAACCAACAAGAGTTAGGATCTTTAGATTATTAGTAGAGGGGTAGATTCAACGAGAGTTGGTTTATCTTTCTTTATGTTCAAGCCGAGAATATGATTAGATTAGTTCCTGAATAGTTTTCTTGACAAGAGTTCTAACTCCTGAATGAATACCAAATATCCGATTGCCTTAGTTATTTGATTACATTCACATTTGAGTTGTTAGTATTTATCTCTCTAATTTTGATTGATATAGCTTACAATTTGATAGAAGTCAAAAGTTAAATTTGGTTCTCTGAGGAATTCGACCCCTAAATACTATTATGTTTGTTGTGC
>OVBA01009364.1:0-10769 GCA_900406435.1 Lepidium aucheri | reverse complement strand
TAATTAAAATAAAATATATATAAGTGGTCGGTTTTGGTGGGTATGGAAAACTAACGAAAACCGACCACATTTATTAAATTTAATTAGAATAAAAAAGTAATTAAGTGGTCGGTTTTGGTGGGTAAAGTAGACCACGAAAACCGACCACTTAATTAAATATTTACGTAATTAAATTTTTTATATGTGGTGGGTTTTCGTTGGTTAGTTGTGCCCACGAAAACCGACCACCAAATTTCCCACGAAAACTCACCACTCTTATACCTACGAAAACCGACTATTGTTAAATCGATGAAAACCGATGCCGTTTTTGACGATTTCTTTCGTTGCTTTTCGTGGGTAATTTCCGACCAAAACCCACGACCACGTCATTTCCGACCATTGATTGGCAACCACTATTTGTGGTCGGTTTTGACCATTTTCCTACGAAAACCAACGAAATCGGTGGTAGGAAAGTGTATTGTTTTCTTGTAGTGAAAGTCTTAAACTTTATCAAATCCTAAAATCTACTAGGCATGACTATGCAATTTTCTGAAATTGAAATCTAGTAGAAAAAAATATAAATATGTACATTCAACCATTTAAACCAAATCTACGTAATAAACAAGGAAAAAGAAAATGTGTACATTATTAAAATCAAACTTAAAATGAATTTCAAACTATAGCATATGGTAAATCCATTAAACACATGCACATTTGCATATCTAGAAATCAAGTTCTACCATCTACATTATGTAGGAATATGACTAATGTACCGGCCAGTTGGTCCAATATTAAAAAAAAAAACTATATCGCCTGTCTTGAATGCAAATTCAGTAGCATTCAACATCAAAGATGGACCAAACCACCTATTATAAAGGGTACTCTTACTAATAACAAATTTCTTACGTGCTCGTTTGCGAAACGCAGAAGTTTGTGACCAAAGGTAAAAGCCAAAACAAATATATGTTGATTCTCAGATACCAAACTCTAAAATTGTTACTGCATTTAATAGTCATAAAAGTTGTTGAGTTAATATAGGGCGATGGTTAGAAGTAGTTAGAATTCAGTAATAATAAACTGTTTCTAAAAGAAACAGAGAAATGAACCCATTAAATAGCCCACGGCTGACGAAACCATGATTTTTAAGTTACCATAAACAAAACCTTAGCCTAAAAGAGTGAAGGGTCTTTAAATACTAAACACAAAAAAAAAATTATTGAGAGAACAAAATTTCAAAAATCCATATAAATAACAGAGAACACACGAAGTATATAAAGATGTAGTAAATCATAGTGTATAGGAGAAGTGAATTCATTAAACTGAGAATGTAACATGACATTCGAATGTTTGCAGGTTATGGAGAGAACTGTTGTTGTAATACCTTGTGCGTGGGACTGGTCACATTCAGGTTGTTGGGAGTTTGTTGTTTCCAAGACATCAATCGCACAATGCATTTATATTGAGAAAGGGATGACTGTGCAACAGCTAAAAGACTATCTTGTCAATAAGGTTAGAGCAGAGGACAAAGGGATTGTTGCAAAGCTTGCATATATATTGCCAAATAATGTGTCTGGTTTTGGAGTTGCTGAATCACAGCGTGAATGAGAAAACGCTTAAAATTTTTTTCATCTTGAAACAAGCAAACAAAAGTCTAAACTTATACCTGTCCTTTGAACCATATGCTGCAAAAGAAGGAAATGTTGATATGACAGAGGAAGCGCCAGAAAACTTAATTGGAAATACTATAATTCGACTTACAGATACAACTCCTCGATGAGCAGTGGTAGTGATGATGCAGAAGAACGCAAGACCACTGCAAATGCAAACAAAGCTTTAAACACAAGAGATGTAGATGGCGACAGGAATTGCTGAGCTTGATAAGTTATATGCAGAAGAGATGTTGAATGAAGTACTTGCTCTTGAAGAACTCAGCAATGAAGAGGTCAGAGAGGGCGAAACAAGTGGTGGTGAACTTCAGAGGAAAGGGAAAGAGATAATAACAGAAACTGCAGCGAACGTGGCATTAGATGAATTCTACAACACATCTGATGAAGACGAAGCATATTGTGCGTGGAGCAATTTAATAAGTCAGGAATATGCATTGCTAAGGAAAGGAACATCTTTGGAGCTCAAACAGACTTCAGAATGCATCCGCATGGTTAGCGCACCACCAACACAAGAACCAACAACAATCCCAACAGAATTGCAGACAATACAAAACGATCAACCACTTGGAGCTAAATGTGAGGTTGACAAAAAAAGTGGAGGTAACAATGTGAGAGGAGAAGTGTGTAGGGAAGATAATTATAATGTGAGTTCTGAGGCATCAGATGGAATAAGTGGAGAAGATGGGTTGGGAGATATTCAGTGCACAAATGATTGTGCACCCTGTGTTGGAGATGCACAACTAATAACTGAAGACGGTGATAATGCAGCTTACAACCCAACAAAGGATGCAATAGACATTGGAAGGGTCTTCAAGAGCAAGGCAGAAATGCAAACAACACTAGCTATCTATGCAATTAAAAGGTTTTTCACGTACAAGCAAACAAGGTCTAACAAAGAGCGATTAATTTTACTATGTGTTGACCAAAATTGCCACTGGAGAGTGTATGGGCACATTGTCCCTGGGAGTTCACGAAAAATGGAAGTGAGGATAGCAAGACTAAAACATACTTGTGATGTGTACAGTCGCAAAGATTATGGGAAGAAAGCATCATGCCAGGTTATTGCTGAGATGCTGAAATCAAAATTTGCTAATGGACAAAAAGGTCCAAGAGTTGTGGAGATTCCTGGGATTGTGTTTGATCAATTACATGTGCCTATTTCATATATGAAAGCCTGGTACACAAAAGAGAAAGCCATTACTGAAGCGCGAGGAATAGCAGAAGAAAGCTATAACTTTACTAGAGAGGTACTTAATACTGCTTAAAGAAGCTAATCCTGAGATAGTAACATCAATTTTGGCTCGAAACATAATAACTCAAAGGAGCAAGTTTATGTGCCTATTTTTTGCTATGGGAGCATGTATACGAACAGGTCAGTCTATGCGTGATGTTGTCATCATTGATGCAACAACCATTAAGAAGCATGGCGCTTATGCAATGTATTTGACATGTAATGTGAAGGCTCGGTTTACAAAACAAAAAGGGTTAACATACCTTGTCTCTAAAGCTGCACATGCATTCGCAGTAAAAGATTTCAGGGAAACATTTAAAGAAATAGAAAAGTACAGGTCACATTATGCAAACTACCTCCGCGGGATTGGTATTTCGCATTGGAGCCGAGTGACGGTACAACATTATGAGCAGTAATGTTACGTAAAATCTAAACACTGCAGTTGCAAAAGTACTAGAATTCCCTACTTTCACAATGGTTGAATCAATCTGAATGATGCTCATGAGATGGTTTTGTTGCAAAAGAGGAAAAGCAGATAAGCATGACAGTGTTGTGACTCCTGAAGTTGAGAAACTTTTAATGAAGCATCTAGCTGAGTCAGGAAACTTGTCACTTAATCCAGCAAGCAGAGATAAATTCCAGATTAACAACAACAATGGGGATTTCTTCATAGTGGATACAGACACGAAGACATGTACTTGCAAAGTCTTTGACATGATTGGAATACCATGTCCTCATGCAATCGCAGCTGCAAGAGTTCATGGATTGTCTATTACAACCTTAGTTGACCCTATGTACAACATCTCAATGTGGAGAAACGCGTACAAAGAGATAATTATGCATGTTCCAACTAATAGAGAAGACAAGATACAACTTGAAGGACCTCATGCAACACTTCTCCCACCTAAAACAAGACAACAAGCTGGGAGACCTAGGAAACACCAAATTCCATCTCAAGGAGAATCTCAGGTTGATTAACAAATTTTAGGTAATATATATATGAAACATAATTGAATGCAGTTAAGTAATTGTGACACTCACAGTCATTTGAGTAGATATAGAAAAAGAAGCAGGAGAATGTGCAAACGCGGAAGTGTTCCCACTGTCACCAAACAGGGCATAACAAGGACACATGTAAGAATCCAATTTGCTAAAGGTGAGGCATAAAATTTTTTTCCAACAAGTACTGTTCAAACAAATGACATAATAGGAATGTAACAAATTTAAATGGTTGCAGACTTGTAAGGGAGCAGAGAACAAAAGCCTTGTTTTGTTAACCACTTTTGGTGTAAAATAGTGTAATAAAAGCAAATAAAATTACCAATGAACGGTGTACTAGTGGTAACTCCATTTTGAGGAGAAGCAAAAACTGCTTCATGGCAAGCACATGGAGGAAGCAATGTACAAAGAACCATCCTCCATACCAGTTAAGCTAATCACATAACGCACTACTGAGACTCTAAAGTAAATATGTTTCATATAAATGTAGTGTATCTACGCGGTGAATGTTTATAGTCACCTAAAATCTGTAAAGAAAAGGTTGGTAACGAGGCAATGTTAAATATAGTATGCTAAGTTTTTAAAAATCAGAACAAACAAATGCAAAATGTTGCGTGAAGAGTATATAACATGTGCAAAGAAGAGCAATGCAAGAAACCAAACCATAGCATAAGGGAAAAAATAAAATAATCAATAGAGGTGGGCAACCAAGAGTAAAATAGAAGAAGACAAATTAGATGTAGATAAGAATAAATAAATAAGACACTAACAAGTAAAAAGAGAATGAAAGACGTTTACTAGCATTAGAACAAAAATGACAAAGCAAAAGTAAGATTTGACAGTAATAAAGAATGGTAGATAAGGATTAGATAAATAATTAAAGAAGGTAGTTGGTAAATAATGAAGCTGAAAACACAGTATAAAAGGACATGAAGGCTAGAGCAAGCAAGCTGCATATTTAAAATGGTTTTTCTTCCACAAGGTATCCTTGTTGACATTGTTAGGCAACTTGGTCACTCAGGGTTCAGAGAGTTAAAGAGTTTCCTAGGAAGTGGATGACATGGCCATGATGCAGTTTACGACAATACCGTGTTAAAGGAAGTCGAGATAGACGAGTTTATTTTTGTTAGTTCTTTAGCAAATATAACTCAGTTTATCGACCTTTCTTCCATGGATGTTTAGATGCAGGGAATCTAACTGCACAGTACGTTGAAGGAATTCAACTCGCAGTTAAATTCGGGCCATCAGAACTCAGTCTATCACTCATTAAAAGCGATGAACAATACCTCTTATATGCAAAGTTTGCATATGGTGTGTTTGCAATATGTTCAGGATTTTACGACGATGGGATTATGACAATCCATCGACTGCATAAAAAAGTTTTATGGTTTAGTGAAGTCATAGACATTGCTAAGATAGTAATGTCCCAAATAGCTGACATCGAACCACCAAGAGCAGGAAACTACACTGCAACATACAACTATCCCGGAGAAGAAACACCTGAGTGCATTCACTACTCTTGCACAAGGTATGACATGTGCTTTTTCTGCCTTCCATATTTCTACTGCCTTCGCATTCGTGAGCTCTGTTAAGGTTACAAGAAGAAACCAATATGCGTTCCAATGTAGAATATTGAACATTGTTAAATACCACAGCTAGTATGTAATGATTCGGGAAAACATCATGGCCGTAGAAATGTTATGAAGTGTTATGAATTGTGTTGCGTTGACCTTGTAATATAACACATATGTAATGTACGCTCTTGCTTTTGGTTGTAAGATAAGGATTTTTTATTATTAACAAATACAGACCAGCTTGTAATGTAAGTCACTCATATATTCCACATATTTATGACAATGTAATATAACCCCTCACTTAAGTTTGATTGCTGCTATTGCATCTAACATGAAAATATTTATAACAAACGTAGTGGATAATGTAACAAACAACAGGCAGGAGTAGAGACAAAGCAAAGCACATATTGTCATAAAAAATGAACATGAAAAGGAAAAAAATTCCAAATTAAATTTTCAAATAAATAAAAGATTCAAGAGTTGGCTACATTGGTAAAGCAGTAAAAAGTTTAGAAAAAGAGTATAACGAAAGCAAAGACAAAGTACAACCCAAATGAGAAAGAGAACAATGAAGTTAAATTTTGGAAACAAACGCTTCAAATACCTCAACTGCAAACTCCATACACAAATTATCAACCATCACTTCCGTTATGGCAGGCATGCCCTCATACAACATCTCTGATGCATGTAACTCAATCAACTTAATGGAGAAAGGTCCATAATCACCCGAGCGAGAATTCTGAGGAACCCATGGAAGACGATGGTAACAAAAATCGCCAATGGGAATAGAAGGAAGGTTAGCATGATCACAACATCACTGAATAACATGGCGAAGCATCTGCACAACTGAAGACATATGGACTGCAACCTTCCAATCAGAGGTTAAATCAATGAAAGGGTCAAGAATTTCAATCTCAAACATATCCAAGTGTATAACTAAAGCAACCCAATGCCTATTACCCCAATTCATTGGAGCATACACTGTCCTCACATATTTGTACCACATGGAAGGTAAATTGCAGTCCCAAAAGTTCCCATCAATACACGCCCTTACGCATCTGTGAGGGACAAAAACCCACCTGTTTCTTACCCTTAGACCAAACATGATAATCGGAGACTAATAGCTGAGGTAATAAAGACTCATTAAAAACCTTATGATCACTAAGAAGAGAAGGTGGTCGTTTAAGCCATACCGCCTTCAGCATCAAGTTAACATGCTGGCGAAAAGAAAAAAGAAAAATAATGATTACAATGGGAAGAAAAAAAAATAACAAGAACAACCTAATAATGACAAACAATATGTTAGAAGATAAAAGAAGACATGGAAAGAGCGGAATAGAGGCATACTGTTGTGAAAACCCCTGTCGTAGGCGTGGATAGCTCATAAAAAAAAGAAGCAGGCAGAGAAAATCCATCAATCTCATAAGGCCTACAAAATAAAAGTGCAGAGAAGAAACTAAGGAAAAGCTGTTGCGTTAAGTCAAAAGTAAATGAAAGGGAAATGCTGATAGGATATATACTTATTCCCATGTTTGGCGACTTTATCCAAGAATTGTCCAACTTTAGCAGAAGAGACAATAGGGAAACAGCTGATGGGAACAAGGCTTGATTCCAGAGGTGTACTAGTCGCAATCGAAGGGGGAGTGGAGACAACCACAAGATTACCTGAGCATAATCGCTTCTTTGAAGACTTCGAGGCAGAGGTTTTCCACAAAGGCCAAGAACGGATCGTACGGCTTGTTCAGGCAATGGCGTAAGCAGGCTCAGGTCCAAGACTTAACGATGCACTAAAGCACGTCCCATTAACCACATCCATAGGAATATCAAAGTCCAAGGAACCAAATTGTGGACACTGAGAACAACTATATACAGAAAAAGTGCAAATGACAGAATGATTAAAGCGTAGACTATAAAATCTGGATCCCAAAAAACAGGCAACACACGAGTCATATGACGGCATCTGGCAACATGTAGAGAACAAACGTGACGACAAACAAATCCATCAGAAATAGAGCAGTTACAGACAAAGTCATCCACAACACCCTTCTACACATGATAGATAGAAAAAGGTTTAATATAATAAGGTTCAAAAAAGAATATATTCATGAAAAATGAAATCAAAGAACAAGAGAAGACAATTTAAACTAAACCTGATCAATAAGCATCAATGACACACGGGATCTCATGGGCTGCTGCAATTTTAAAGTTACATAGGTTGAGTAAAAGTTAGAAGAATTTGAGGCAAAATAATCAAGAAATGATAAAAAAGCGACACAATGGGATGAGGAGAATATTCTGCAATGTAGAAGAAGCAAAAGTCAAACAAGAAACCTGTTGAACATCAGTGGGAGTTGGCATATGAGGAGCGCTACCACTCTATATAAAATAAGGAGAACAACATATGTAAATAAAAAGAGAAGAACTAATGTACTGAAGCGGTGATAGATTATAATCATTTTCCATCACCTAAACATGATTGGCAGGAACTCTGCTCAAAACACCAGCACTCGTATCAGGATGAGAAATAGAAGGTGACACAGAAGGAGATTGTGAGGAAGAAGCATGAGTGACTACAGGGTCAGCACAAAGAGAGGCCAACAAGTAGACCTTCATTTCAGCAAGAATATCCTTCTTCATCTTCTCAATAGCCGACACAATTGAATCCTGAAGCGTAACAACTTGACGTTGTAATTCACCCAGCTAACGAGAAACATGTAACCCACCTGGCATTTCACTATCAAAAAGGGTAGGAGACTTTGAAGCCGAAGAACCTTGTACTCGAACCTTTGATGGGAACCGTTTTTGAGTCGGAAATTTTGCACGCTGACCGGACTAGATACAAGAGGAGAACCAATCAACAGCTGAGAAGCTATATCCACCATATATCAGTCTCTCTAAATATAGAACCTTTGGAACTCTCTTATCAGAATTATTAAATGCAGGTGAAATAGAATGACTACACAAGACTTCAAGCTACATCAGAAAAAAGACATTAGAAAGAAATAAAAATCCACGGTAAAAGCTAAAATAAAAAAGACTTACATCTTCAGCCAACTCAATCTGCATAATAATTTCATTATGAAAAGACTTCAATGGTGGCAAGGAACGAAAACGCCTATCAAGGAAACTAGACTGAAAAGACTCTGTCTGCAGGTATTGTAAAAACAGCAAAACAACCTTGAATAGGTATAACTTGAGGGAGACTGGGAACCCGTGAACCAAAATTGATGGCTCTCTAGCTTTCGCTTCACTTCACGAATCTCAACAAAAGAACCTTGAGCTTTGATCATTGCAAGTGTACGATCAAAAGATAGCTTTCCCCATGGATACACAAAAAATGAATTAATATGCTTCAACATCTCAAGAACCTGAAATGATGTATTAACGGGATGGGTGTCACAAATCAAGATCCCATCCACAATTACAACTTAGACCATAAGAAGCTTTTTCCAAGCAGGTATAGTAGGCTCTTCTCTCATAAGATCAACAATTTCCAGTATAGTGATACTTTGTTGAGCACCAAACAGTGGATACCAAATCAAAGATTCATTAGCACATCGATCTTTGTTTTTTGGAAAGCATCATCCTCGGGATAAGAGCCACATGGAAGGCCAGTGATGCTTTCAAACTCATGTAAAGAAAAGCAAAGAGGTTGTGAACCAAAAATAAACCAAAACTCATCTGTGTTGGCGGTAACCACTTGTCTGCGTAGTACATTGTAGAAAAGTCGTTCAGCAAGAGAACATTTCCTAACATGAAGCAAAAACAACTGGTAAAACGGAGATGATAACAGGATCTCTAGTTCGGGTGACTGATAGAAGACATCAACAATATCAATCAGAAGTTGTAACTTGGAGTACGAATTAATCCTACCTTCCTTTGGAAACTGAGGAAGGGGAAACAATGGTGGAGGCAAAAGGTCGTGAGACGAACCTGGAAATTTGAATAAGAAAGATAAATAACCAAATTGCTAATAGCGAAACAACAACAAGGAAATAAGAAAACAAAAATGACAGGACGAGAGAGAAAATTAAGGTAGACATGATAAGGTGTGAATAAACAAGCCAAACAAAAAACAGAATGAACAAACGATAATGAAATAGGTAAATAAGGTGTACACAGAATATACGGTTGGAACTCAAGTGAGTAAGAAACTTAAACTAAAAACACAAAACAGCAAACGAAACGATAGGTGGATGAGAAACAAATAATAAGCAAAATATAGAGATAGGAGGTTAATATTTTGGGATAGAAGAAAGAGACAACAAAACAATGTTTGAAATGAGATGGGGAAAAACAAATACGAGACAGTGAAAATGAAGCAATAACAAGGCAAGCGAAAAAATAAACAAGAACCAAGAGAGGGACAACTAAAACTGTGTAAGAGCAGAATGTCTGAGAAATGTGAGATAACAACTACAAACAAACATGTACGCAAAATATAGAGCAAAGGAATGAAACCAAGTGAACGAATAAGGGAGGAAATGATTTACAACTCCAAATATAAGCAGCAAATAAAGAAGCATACGAATATAGAGTGAATAAGTGAGATGTAATGGCATATGCAACGTAAATGAACAACTAAAAAATAGACCATAGTATGCATAGTTAAAGGTAATAGAGACCATAAGATATGCATGACAAAGAGAGCAAAACCAGAAAAGAAATATAGGTGCGAAACCATAAGGAAAACATAATTGGATAATAACATATTATCATATTCAAACACTTAAAAACAACATAGCAAGGGCAAAACACAGATAAAGTAAGCACAAACCGCAAAGTAAATAACAATAACCCAAATACATACTGTAAGTACGTGATGCATACGACGGGAAGTACAAAATGAGGGAAGCAAAGATAGAGTAAACATCTGATACAGAAATGAATAGTAACAAAACAACAAAATTAAGAACCAATTAATGGTGTAGAAGAGGGGCATGCTCTTTTGGGTCCAAAATGAAGAAAGGATAATCTGCTATACCCATTTTTAATCTAACACCAAATCAGTTTAAATGAAATTTGATATACTTATTTTACCCTTTTTATTTTATTTTTAAAAACTAAAACAAAACAAAAAAATCAGAAAAAAATTACCAAAAAAAAAATTAGGTCTCGTCCCCTTTCTCCCCGATCAGTTTCTTCCATCTTCAATCCAACAATGACGTGTTTTGACGCCACGAGGATCCACCTCTGTTAAAGCTATCATTTTTCATCATCTTCTTGCTCTGCATCTCTATCATGTCTCTTATGAAGGTAATTTTACTAAAATTAGATTCTGATTTGTAAATTGATTATTTTGGTTCCTTATTTGATTGA
>OVBA01009363.1:0-10772 GCA_900406435.1 Lepidium aucheri | reverse complement strand
TTGTAATCAAACCTTAAGGTACTCCTTTAGGTTTAATCACCAACGAATGTTCTATATTCGTTGGTAACTATCGAAATGAGAATACAATCTTTTGGTTAAAAAAAAACAGTTAACTGAACTTTTTTTTTCGTCTGATTAATATAAAAGAAGATTACAGCAACATAACCCGAACAAGATCGGAAAGGACAATATTGCCGACGGAAATTAGTAAAATCCCTGGAAATTGAAGATCCACAAAGGATAAACTTAAATCCAAACAAAGGAAACAAAACAACGAAAAGAGGTAACAAGAAGTCGAATCTAAAACCATATAATACAAATTAACTCTGAGAATAGAACGTATCAATTCTTTTTGTCCTCACTTGAGACTAAGTAGATTTCTGAAAATAAGAACTGGCTAACTTCGGAATGTTGAACCTCAAACGAGAGGTGACCACCAACAGAACAAAACCTGAAAGTCGACAAGACTGAAACAAAGTTGAAAACTAGCCAAATTGTTCATATCACGATTCATATATGATCTTGAATTCTGGTAGGAGGAAACCCACAAGTCACCTAACCGTATTCATCCACCATCGCAGTAGAAGGATATAGATCGATCAATTAAAGCCAAGAGCTAACCCATATAAAACAGTGAAGATCCGAAATCCAGTAAATCTTTGGCCAAAGACCTTAGACCGACAAAGAAGAACATGAGGTGACAACGGTAGTGGGACTCACCGGCAAAATGCAGAGATAATATGGAGACGACAACTATGCCAAACTCTAAAAGCTCCAACGTGAATCACGACGAGAAACTACACTATTGCAAGCTTCGATATATCTTCAATCTGGCGAGATATATAGCAAAACTAAACAGGAAAGGGGTCACAACGCTGGTGCTGTATAAGCCACCGGCCGCCATGCCCCAGATCGGAGAAATGACATAGAGTTCAGAAACTTCAAACTCTCCCAGAGAGAGAAAAAGTACAGTACCAAACGTGTCCACTTTTTTTAGTCAACTTTTTTTAGAGTAAATTAATTAACAAACTTAAATGGAGTTATGTTGGACTTCAATTGATAGAAAAATGTAGTTATGATGGACTATTAAAGATTAAGGTGGCGATCGAATCATTACAAAGAGTGGTGTCAGAGTCGAACCTATATATGTGTAGAGACAAAAGGGCTCACACCATCGAAAGTAGACTTCTGAAAATAAGAATTGGCTAACTTTGGAATTTTGAAACTCAAACGAGAGGTGACCACCAACAAAACAAAACATGAAAGTCGATAAGACTGAAACACGGTTGAAAGCTAGCTATTGTACATGGCCCACCTGAGGCCAACTTTGTTAATTGTGACTTACGGCCCACTTCGCTAGTAGGGATGCCCGGCCCACCTAAGGTTCACCTCGTACTAAGGATCTAGTCCGGTCGGTTCAACCCGTACAAGAGCTCAATTTTTGCCCGAGCTAGGGCCGAACTCCAAAACCTACGCGCAACAGGCAGAGTCAGAGGAGAACTGGTCAGTGGAGGATTTACATGAGCAAATATAGAAGAGTAGTTAAATTAGCACTATAAAGAGAAGTGCAGACTTATTGTAAAGGCACCGCTTGATAAACTAGGCAATTCTTTGTTGATATTTCTGTAACACGCTTTGATCAATAATATTTCTCCGTTTCTTAACTAGTTTAATAATCTCTTTCTATTCTCTACTTTATTCCACTTTAGCCCTAAATCTTAGTTCATCTCCGGCATCAACACTAGCCAAATTTTTCAGATCACGATCAGATCTAATCTTGAATTCTGGTAGGAGGAAACCCACAAGTCGCCTAATCGTATTCACCCACTACCGTAGTAGAAGGATATAGATCGATCAGTTAAAGCCAAGAGACTAACCCATATAAACAGTAAAGATTCGAAACCCAGCAAATCTTTGGCCAAAAACCATAGACCAACAGAGAAGAACATAAGGAGACAACGGCAGTGGGACTCACCGGCAAAATGCAGAGATGAGATGAAGATGACGACTCCACCAAACTCCAAAAGCTCGAACGTGAATCACAACGAGAAACCACACCATTGCAAGCTTTGATAAATCTTCAATCCGGCAAGATATATAACAAAACTAAACAAGAAAGGGCCACGATGCGGGTGCTATGGAAGCCACTAGCCGCCGTGCCCCAAATCGGAAAAATGACCTAGGGTTTCAGTACCAAACCCGTCCACTTTTTTAGAGTAAATTAATTAACAAACTTAAACAGAGTTATATTGGACTTCAGTTGACAAAAAAATGGAGTTATGATGGACAATTAAAGATTAAGGTGGCGGTCGGAACGTTATAAAGAATGGTGTCAGTGCCGAACCCATATGTGTGTAGAGACAAAAGGACTCACACCATCGGAAGTGACGATCTTGGTATGCAACTGAGATGTAACACCCCAGTTTCAAAAAATATGATACATGATAGTGCATGCGGAGAGATTTAAAATAATTAATTTTGCCACCTATGTCACAAAAGTGCACTTATCTTTTCGATCACTTTTCCAGAAAAAACTCTGGGGTTAAACGTGTTTGAGCTAGAGTAGTTGAATAATGGGTGATCTTCCAAGAAAACACTGATTTGTAAGGCTGGTAAACAAATTTTTAAAGTCTCTTGGACACATAAGATAGGCCCACAGGCCAAAAATATATATGGGATCTATTAAGGTGACGGTCGAAGTGTTAAATGCCTTGAAAATGATTCGTTTAACAAAAATTCACTATTTAATTGGTTAATTAACAAAAGTTAGTGATTTAACTGGTAAATCTATACAATTTTGCTATTAAAGTTTACCACTCAAAAGTAACAAAAATAACAACATTAATCTTTACAAATCAATTATGCAATTCGATCTTACACGGTTTAGAAAGTAAAATCTATAAATTACAATATATATATATATATATATATATATATATATATATATATATGAAGATGCTTATAGTAGACCACAAATAACAAAAACGAAAAAGTGCGATGATTCTCTCTCTAAAAAGTGCGATTACATTAGCGATTATTATGGCTAAGTCGGTTACACCGACGGTTTCTTCTCACGCCGGTGATGATACCCACGATCTCCTCTCTCTTCTGGCGGTTATCTCCACGTTGCTTTTTTGGCTTCGTGATGACAATTCCTCCTATTTACAGGAGAGACCCTTTTATTCTCTGCATCAATTTCACCAATTCGATCTCAAACTTCTCTTCTTCTTCTTCTTATCAATTCTCTGGTTCATCCACTTTTGTCTCTTCCTTCTTCTCATGGCTGGGAATCTCCTTCAATCATTGCAAGATCTCGATCTTGGAGTCGATGATGTTCCTTTTGCTTTGCCAACGGATGTAATGGATCAAGCTTTGGCCATTAATCGATTCATCATCATCGGCCGACCAACGATACCACGTTGCCAAAACATACGATCGATTATTGTTGTTATGCCTTGTGTTTGGCGTCTTGCGGGTTTGATTCAAGGCAGAACTGTGGCGGGTGGTTGTTTTCAATTCCTCTTCCCCACGGAGGAGATGATGCGACGGTTTTGTGTGGTGGTCCGTGGGCTTTTGCGGACGTGATGCTCATTTTGCAATGGTGGACACCAACTATGTCGCCTCAAGTACTCAATCTCATACCATTTTGGGTAAAAATTAGAGGAATACCACTCCAATTCATCTCTCAAAATGTGATTAATCACATTGGAAGAGTAATGGGTCATCTTCTCGACACCGACTTTTCTGTAGAGGCCACCACAAGAGTTGAATTTGTTAAAGTCTATTTGAACTGGGATGTTGCTCTACCACTTCGATTTCAAAGATACTTTCAATTCACTCTTGGTACAAACACTCTACTCACGTTTCGGTATGAAAGGCTGAGAGAATTTTGTGAGGCTTGTGGCATGTTAACACATGATACTAGTCGTTGTTTAATGGTGAATGGAGGCTCCAATAATTCTTCTAGCAGTGATGGTAATGACAGTGGTAACTCTCCACCAAACCCGGATAATTCTGGAGTCCAAATCCAAGAAATCGAAACCGATCCAGAAGAAGATGAAGATGTTCAAGAGGTGAATGGTGTCAATAATAATAAGGCAACAACAAATGGCTTTCTCGATGCTGAAGACACCATTACAGAATCACCAACCACAGAACCATATATAGGAAACATGACTGCTATGTCTCTCGAACCATCAATGATGAATGCTGAAGGAATTCGAGAACAGAGGAAACGCAAATATGAGGCAGATGAGTTTGAAGCTGAAACCTCCACTTCTACTACACGTAGAGGTGAGGTTAGGGATGGTACTTCTTCGGGTGTTCTCCACATCAACAAGATTCAGGGTTTGGTGGTTCCTAAACCACCCAATCAGCCATGATTACAACCGTTTGGAACTGTCAAGGTCTAGGCAATGACTTGACAGTTCGACGCCTTAAGGAGATATATCAAAAATATCTTCCAGACATCATTTGCCTTTCTAAAACCAAGCAATCGAATGACATGATTTGAGATCTTGGAGTTTCTTTAGGTTATGCAAACTATGTATCAGTCCCTCCACAGGGTATAAGTGGAGGTTTAGTTGTGTTTCGGAAGAAATCATTGGTGATTTCAGTTGTTTTGTTTTCTCCTAATTTGATCGATCTTTTAATTAATTTTAATGGACTTTTTTCTATTTGTTCTTCGTGTATGGCCCTCCAATACCAAGCAATCGCAACTATCTTTGGGAACATCTACAACGAATCTCAGTGAATAGACATGAACCATGGTTGATAACCGGCGATTTCAATGCGATCCGGGACAATAGCAAAAAACATGGAGGAACGCATCGTCCTTTAAATAGCTTCTTTGACTTTCACCGAATACTTAATGTGTGCGGCTTTCATGACTTGCAACATATTGGTTATTGGTTTAGTTGTCTTGACAAAGCAATGGCAAATTAAGATTGGCTGAATTTATTTCCTTCTGCAATGGTTGAGTTCTTACCGTTTGAAGGGTCTGATCATAGATCACTAATTATTAATTGCTCATACGAAAATGAACCTTGTCGTGGCTGGTTTCGTTACGATAAACGAATGTTTACAAAAGAAGGCTCGGTTCTCCAAGCATGGCAAAAGCAAACTCACACATCTGGAATAGAAACTCGCATTCAGGTATGTCGGCAATCCATTTCTGCATGGAAGAAAAATAACCGCACAACGGCATCTAAGAAAATACAAGAACTAAAAGCTACTTTGAATAAATATCTCAAAGCTCAATGAATACGATCCAATTATGTAATCTGCAATCAGAACTTAATGAAGCTTACAAAGAAGACGAATAGTATTGGCACCTCCGCAGCCGAGTCAAGTGGATTAAAGAAGGAGATCGTAATACTAAGTTTTTTAGCTCTGCTACAAAACAAAGACTATCGAGGAATAGAATACTAGCCATCGAAGATACAGATGGACATATAAGTCAGGGTGATCAAAACATTGGCAGAACTGCTTGTCGATATTTTAATGATCTTTTCCATAGCTCGTGTACGCCTAATCGAAATTATGCTGGCATTTTCTCTAATTTTCGTCCAAGGGTATCATCAAAAATGAACGCTTCACTAACTAAACCAATTTTAGATGATGAAATCACAATAACAGTGTTTGGAATTGGAGCTGATAGAGCCCCCGACCCAATGGTTTTTCTGGTGCATTTTACCAACAATTTTGGACAGAAATTAAAGATGATGTATGCCGAGAGATTCGGGAATTTTTCAGCACATCAATTTTGCAACAAGGTACTAATCACAGCCATATTTATTTACTTCGAAAAACGAAATCTCCAAATTATATGATGGTAAAAACAAACATCTCAAAAGCTTATGATTGATTGGAATGGTCATTTATTCGTGAGACATTGCAACATATGAGTTTCTCAAATACATGGACTAACTGGATCATGTCATGTTTAAAAACAATTACCTTCTCAGTGTTAATCAACGGTTCACCTCATGGTATGATAACTCCATCCAGAGGCATCAGACAAGGTGACCCACTTTCGCCCTATATATTTATCCTTTGCGGAGATGTTTTTAGCCATTTATTACATGAAGTTTCACGGAGACAAAAACTTAAAAGGAATGCAAATAAGTCAGGGAGGACCAACGATCAATCATCTTGTTTTTGCGGATGATGCCTTATTATTTTGTCATGCACATCCATGATCATATGCTACAATTAAATCCATCTTGAGTCAGTATGAAGAGGCATCGGGTCAAGCAGTGAACTTAAGGAAATCGGCAATAAATTTTGGCATCAAAGTTCATCATCAGATAAAAACACGATTAAGGTGCATCCTAAATATTCATAGTGATGAAGGATTAGGTACCTATCTTGGACTTCCTGATCTAGTCAGTTGTAAAAAGAATGAGTTATTCCAATATATAGTTCAGAAGGTGGAACAGTGCACACAAAGTTGGAAATTTTGGTTTTTATCAGACGCAGGGAAAGAAATATTGCTTAAGACAGTAGCCATGGCACTCCCGGTATATACAATGAATTATTTTAAATTACCGAAAGGAATTTGCGATGAGATAAATCGCATCCTAGCCAAATTTTGGTGGCAAAAAGGGACAAATGGAGCTGGTTTACATTATGTATCATGGAAACGTTTGAGCTTACCGAAGAAATAAGGAGGAACTGGTTTCCGTGATATTGCACAATTTAATATCGCACTCCTTAGAAAACAAGTATGGCACATATGTTGTAACCCAGAAAGCTTGGCAGCAAGAGTTTTTAAAAGTCACTACTACCCAACAACAAATATTATGGAAGCTTCAGTGGGAACTAAACCTTCCTATATATGGCGTTCACTTCTAGATGGTAGAGATCTAGTCAAAAAAGGTTTATATTGTCTAGTTGGTAATGGTACGCAAATACGAGCTCTTACTGATCTGTGGTTACCATTGAATCCGCCTCGGCCGCCTCGTAGCCGAAACAACATCCCTAGTACTACCGAACGAGTATCAGAACTCTTAAAACCAAATGGTCACGCTTGGGATCTTCTAAAGTTACAGAAAAGATTTACTAGTGAAGATGTTCAAGAAATCTTAAAGATTCGTATATCACAGCATTCACCACAAGATCACATTGGCTGGTATTACACTAAGGATGGGAATTATACGGTAAAATCAGGATATTGGCTTGCCACTCATACGGCTGAATCAAATATACGATCACCTTCTGGCTCCATTGAATTAAAAAAAACAATATGGAAGTTGAAGACAGCACCAAAAATTCAGCATTTCCTGTGGAGGATTATATCAGGTGCAATCGTTGTAAGTACGATCTTACAATCAAAGGATATTATATCAAATGCACAATGCCGACGATGTTGTACTGTGAATCTCCAAATCATCTTTTCTTCACTTGTAACTATGCACAAGCCATTTGGAGAGGAGTTAATATGGGTAATCCAGACTTTGCAAACCCTGCAATACCATTTGAAATGAAGATTACAACGTTACTACACTATGTGGAGTCTCCGGGGGTATCACCATATTTACAACAGTTACCTTTATGGATATTATGGCGAATATGGAAAAGCAGGAACTTGCTCATGTATCAATGGAAGAATCAATCTTGGAACAGAATTGTCCAGGAAATCAATCTTGATGCCTTGGAATGGGCAAACATTACAACGACAGAGACAACTAACTATGTGAATAGTTCATAACAAGTAACACAACAGCATTGGACAAGACCGGAAAATGGCTTTATCAAGTGCAACTACGATGGTAGCTTCACTATAACTCCGTCCATATCAAAAGCAGCATGGGTAATACGTAATCATAATGGTACATTTATTGAAGCCAGAAGCAAAATTGGAAATCATTGTTCATCACCTTTAGAAGCTAAATTACAAGCATTAGTGATTGCCATGCAACAAACATGGATCAAAGGACATCGTCAAGTTATCTTTGAAGGTGACTGTCAGACCCTACTTAACATCGTACAAGGCAACCAAACACATTTCCCATTTTATAAATGGTTACAAGAAATACAGTATTGGAAAAGCAAGTTTAATAAAGTCCAATTTACTTGGGTTCGAAGGCAATGCAACCAAGCTGCCGATGCACTATCTCGACTTCATAGTTCTGATGAAATTTTTTGTTTATTCACACTAATTCTTAGATGTATAACTTATATCCTCAACGAGGATTACAATCTTTCAAGTTAATAAAAGTGGTTGATGATGTTAGAAAAAAAAAATAGACCACAAATAAAATTTTAAACCAATCTAAATTACCCAAAAAAATAAGAAAGAATTACTAATATGGTGCATATTTTATTACTAATTACTAATATGGTGCATAACATGTTTCATGTTTGGAACAAAATGTGAAAATACATACAAAAAAGAAAAATGAAAAATGAAAAAAAGCAATTGGGTTAAAACCCTAATTTTTTCTTCTTTTCTCCTTCTCCTCCGCGATTCTCCATTTCTTCTCTTCTCTTCTCTTCTCCTTCTTTTCTCTTCTCCTCCTCCGCTTTCTTCCACCGCGTTGCTCCTTCTCTTCTCTTCTCCTCCTCCGCTTTCTTCTGCCGCGCTGCTCCTTCTCTTCTCTTCTCCTCCTCCGCATTTCTCCTTCTCTTCTCCTCCTCTTCTTTTGCGATTTTCGCCAGCGGTGAACTAGGTGAGAAAATCTTTTCCTCTTGTTGTAGATTTCGTGGCCTAAATTATAGATTTCGTGTTTGAGTAAATGGCCTAAATTATAGATTTCTTATTTAAAACTGAGATTTAACAATGGTTCGGGTGAAATCTCTGAAGATTTCGTGTTTAAAACTTAGACTTGGGATTAATTGTAGTAGACTTTGAATTTAGTTGAGTATATTGTTTGGTAGACTTTGAATTAAGAGTAATAGACTTCGTATTTAGTTGAGTATATTGTTTGGTAGACTTTGAATTAGTAGTAGTACACTAAAGGAATTGTAACCCTAAAATGGTATACATGATATTTAGTGTAGTTGACTATCTGGTGGACTTAGAATTTAGTGTAATATAATGTGTGGTAGACATTGTGATTTGTGTAATGGACATTGTATCTAGTGTAGTGGACTTTATGTTAGACAATGTAGCAGACTTTGTAGTAGACTATAACAATAGTTCTGTAGTGGACTTTATGGTCGACTACAACAAGAATGTGGTAGACTTTGTGGTATGTGTAGTAAACATTGTGTAATAGACTTTGTGATGGAGTTAGAATATAGTGTAGTCTAATGTGTGGTAGACTTTGTGATTTGTGTAGTACACATTGTATGTAGTGTAGTAGACTTTATGGTAGACATTGTATGTAGTGTAGTACTCTTTGTGGTAGACTATAAGTAGAGTACTGTAGTAGACGTTATGGTAGACTATAACAAGAGTGTAGTAGACGTTATGGTAGACTATAACAAGAGTATAGTAGACATTATGGTGGACTTAACAGAGGTTTTTCAGATCGTTTAATCTGATTTTCTGTCCGTATTTTCAGCTATGGTGGAGGGAAAGGATTATCCGAGAAGGTTTTATGCACCCGACGCAGTTGGTTTGATAAAGAAGAGCATTCACCATCATAGTCATCTTAATGAGCTTGCGCATATGATGAGGGGGATTGGTGAAGATGCATTCACTGCCATAGAGAATAATTCTTGTGTAGGAGTTTTCCTGAAGCTTGTAACTTCCGAATACAAGTTTACCGGGAGGCATTTGCAGCATTTTTTGGCTAATAAACTTAGAACACTAAGGGAGTATGAGATTTGGTTCTTAATTGGGAATAGACCTATTCGGTTTTCCTTGAATGAGTTCGAGCAGATTACAGGGCTTAATTGTCGGCTGCCTGATGAAGCCGATAGCACTCTTGTTAAGGGAGATTTGTGGACAGATATGGGGTTAGTAAATGGTGAGGGTCCTACAATTGCTGATCTGAAAAGAGTTTTGAATGGTTGCAGGGAATGGAGTTTAGAGAACAGAAAGATGGTGGGGTAGCTAATGATATTGTATGTGGCTATCTATGGTCTGCACCCTAATAGTAGGCTCCCAGTTTTTGCTGGAAAACTGGTCATGGACCCTGAGAGATTTGAGAGATATCCTTGGGGGAGAGTTGCATTTCAACAACTCGTTACTAGCCTTCGATCTGCACAGTTAACTAATACTTCATACACTGTACATGGTTGTGTGCATGCTGCTCTAATATGGGCATACAAGTCCATTCCAGGTCTAGGAGAACTCTGTGGAGGAAAAAAAGAAGGTGATATTCCCCTCTTGCGATGGTCATCAACCAATAAGCGTGGACAAGGTATTGAAGACATTATTGTCTACGATGTGGACAACACTGAAGATCATAAGGTAGACTTTGATACTATATGGTTAACTTCTAATGTGTTTGGTAGACTTTATTTAGGTTATGGTAGACTTTGTCGGTATATTCGGATCTGTTTAGTAGACTTTGTAATGAATTTTGGTAGACTTGTGAAATGTTTAGTAGACTTTGGATGTGTGTATGTGTAGTAGACTTTGGAATACAATTTGGTAGACTTTAATTACTATATGGTAGACTTTCATTTATATATGGTAGACTCTGTTCATATCTAAGGATCTGTTTGGTAGACTTTAATTTGAATATGGTTGATCATCTGAATATGTAGGTTCGTGTTAATTATCTATGTCGGAATCCAGTTGAGGAGATCAACCCTGTTTGGCCTGGAGATGTTGCAGATCCTAAGGTGGACAATATGATCAAAGACATATTGGAGGA
>OVBA01009362.1:0-10772 GCA_900406435.1 Lepidium aucheri | reverse complement strand
TACTTTATATTAATAAATAATAAATATTTTAAATTCAATAAGTAGACTTCAAGTGAAGTCTGTGAGAGTCGTAGACGTCTCTTGAAGTTTACTTGTGAAGTCTACTTATCACGTGAAGTCTACTAATATTTTGGTCAATATTTGCTATTTTTGGTCAATTGCAAAACTAACCCCCTTAGAAAAAAGTTGACTTCAGGTGACGTATGCAGACATCAAGAGAAGTCTACTTAAATCATGTGAAGTCTACTAAAAAAGTCAAACTATTGGTCAATTGCAAAACTAACCCAAATTTAAGTAGACTTCTCTAGAAGTCTGCAAAAAAAAAATTTTGTCATCAAAGAAAATTGTGGAGACTTCTAGAGAAGTCTACTTATGTAACCCAAAAATTTGGTCAATTGCAAAATTTATTTTTGCGTTGACTAGCAGACTTCAAGAGAAGTCTACTTTTGTCAGTAGACTTCTGGTGAAGTCTACTCACTATAAAATTTCAAAAATCTTTAAGAAATTAGGTAGATTTGAGTTAACATCATATTTACCTTTTTTGAATGCATAGAATGTCGAAATAAGCTTTAAATCGTTACTCTTGGCTCCAAATAGCACCGAAAATGAAAGATTAAAAATTTCAAGACCTTGANAAAATTGGTTGGTGATGGTGCATTTAGAGCTTCAATTTAGGTTGGTAATGGTGGGTGAGAGAATTGAAGAAGATGACAATTTTGTAAATATTTGAGATAGACCTATTTTAGACTTTTTCATTGTGAAGAAAAAAAAGAAAAAAAAATTGATGGCAAAATCGAAATTATGGAAAAAATAAGGGTAAAATCGGAAAAAAAAATATTGCAAAAAATGGGGATTAGTTTTTTAATTGACCCAAGTCAATGGGTCAATTTTGCAACTACCCCTAATTATAATTAGTTTTCTTCTCCAATAGTTGTGTTATAAATTAAATAGCGTAAAAAACAAAAAAGAAATTACCAAACAGGATACGAAGTTATTATTATTCTCTTCGTTCCTTAATGATTGATTTTCTAGCAATTTTTAGTTGTTTCTAAAAATTGATTTTTAAAATTTTCTATATAATTTTGATAAATTAATTACTAAAAATTATAAATTTCAAAAATATTAATTGAATTTTTTGAATTATTATTTGTGTAGAATTATTGAAAGTTGTGTATTTTTTTTAATTAATCTTTACAGAACATAAAAGGTATTTATTAAATGTTTTCTAAAATGCTAAAAAGTATGTGATTTGGTTGGATTGTCATGATCTATCTTAGTATCAAGTGGGGGTTTAAATTTTGTCAGTTTTAGTAAAAATAATTTGACTATGAATCGAATATTTGTCGATTCCATTAATAGAAAAAATGAATAAGGTTGATAAAAAATATTATGCTTTCTAAAACAAATCACGCACATCGATTCATTTAATCTACCGCACGTGTTCAAAGGTTTTCGCTTTCTTTTAAGCTTCAAACATGGACATTGAATACTAATTATATGAACCAAAACGAATATTGACTACCTTACGTTTCAGTATTGACAAAGAAGAAATCATGAACCCCATTTTTTTTAATAATTATATCCGTAACTAAACAATTCCCTAACTATAAAATATTAGGAAAATGAATAATATTTTCTAATTTTTAAAACTAAATTTCACTATCTTTAACAGTAGTATTCTCAATAACTAAAAACAAAATTCCATAATGTTGGCAATTAGGAGCTGACAGGTGTTGATAGCACATCATTAAGTATTCTTTAATCTTAATAAAATATGAAATGTTATCTTCATAAAGGAAGCTAATTAAGAACGTCTTACTGAATGGTAAAAAAGTGAATATAAAGCTAAGAATAAGGGATATAAAAAAGAGTATTGGTCAAATCAAATACGAAAGGAAACAAAGTGCAATAAGCTTTCAATTTTGACTAAGGTGTTAGGCCTAAGGCGATAGCTACACATTCATCGTACGTGGTCCTATTTTCTATTTTTTTTAGTTATAATAACCTTTTTTTCTTGAACAAAATTATAGTCATATACTCATATTAATTATATTTTTATCAGTCATATCACGAATTTGTTTTGTATAGTGGCGAATTTTAACAATGTCCGTATATATATATATATATACATATATATTAGTCATAGACATAAAAACTAGATCCAAGGAACCGGAACTGGAGCTGGATCCGATCTGAAAAAAAATAAATCCAAACCTGAACCTGAATCGCTTAAGTATCCGAAAAGGTCCAGAATTTTTGGACCCTAAGAACCAGACCCGAATCAAGAACCGAACAGGTATCCAAAAACTGATTTTATGGTACTTTTTAGGTATTTTTAGAGTATTTTATAAAAAAAATTAATATTTTTTGGTATTTTTAGATATTTTTAGTTTTTTGTTGAATATATGGGTAGTAAAAATGGTAATTTTCAATATTTTTAATTACTTTTCGGTAATTTTTAGATATTTTTAGGATACTTTAGGCTATTTTTGATGAATATTTGGGTATTCGGGTATTTTACGGTTTTTAAAATTTAGTATCGAACAGATCCAAATTTGAATAGAACCGACCCGAAACTAAACCAAAATAATAAAGGGTCCTGTATGGATATAAGACTTATGGATCTGAAAGAATCCGATCCAAACCCGACCCAAGGATCCGAATGCCCAAAACTAATATATATTGTCTATTTGGATTTATAAGAAAATAATGTTCAGAAACCATATATGATAAGTTAGAAAGGATTAAAACTAGATTAATGAGCTTAGTACCAAAGGTTCATAAATACACTAATTAGATAAATTCCAAGTGAAGTAGACATTTGGTCGGAAGTGAAGTAGACATTTTGAAAGAAAATAAAGTTAGATATCTTAGATTTGAGCATAAAATTTACAATTTAGTTGGCGAAAATGATAGTAACACTCTGTCGATAGTATCTGGAAAAGTGAGTAGTAACTGGGGTATAAAGGAACCAGAATGGGCCCTGGCCCATTTACAAGCCCATCCTTAGAAATATGGCGATATGAGCACACAACAATGATTATACGATTAAAGAACCATTCTTCAGATGGTAATGTCTGGTCCACAGACCCAACTACTCTCGTCCCAACGAGGTCAATTGCTTTTCCTTGTTTTTCAACGTCATGGTATTTGTTAGTCTAGTGCTCGTTACTTTATCCCAAATGTCCGAATTTATGACTTGTTTATAATAAATAAGATGATCACTCTAATTCCACCCTGAAACTGTAATGTAGGTATCTAAAAATTGAAGTGCTTATTAATTGCACACAAAACTAAAACTAAAACTTTAATTTCACCGAACTATCACATATAATACTAGAAATATCCGAATTTTGTCCCGCTTCTTAATTGCACACAGAATTATAATTAAAAATATAACTTTACTCGAACTAATATACATAGCACTAAAAATACCCAAATTACCAAGATATTTTTATTTGTCAAGATAGTCATTTTTGGGCCGAGTTTTTTTGGGTTTTAGGTTCCATTGATTTAAAACTCATTCGAGTATTTTTAAATTTTTGATCAGGTTTAGTTCGAGTATAGATCAAGTCGGAATTCAGTATTTTTATTTATTTTTATAAGAATTCAAAATTCAAAATCAGGTAGAATTATATTTTTATTTTAATATTGTGTACAATTAGGAAGAGGGAAAAACTTAGGGTATTCCTAATACTATATGTGATATTTTCGGTGGAATTAGAGTTTTAATTTAAACGACTCAATATTTAGATACATTCATAGTTATATGAAAGTTCTGGGATGGAATTAAATTGATCGCCCTAAAAAATATAAACCAAAATATAAAATAATATATGTCATTCCAAGTGAGAAATATAAACCAGGACAAGATAGTTACATTGGCAATACCCCAAATAAAGGGTACGATAGATCACTAGTTTTAGTTTCAGCTTGTATGGGAGGAGAAGTATTTTCAAAAAAAATATTTAAAGGTGGTCTCCGGATTTATAAAGACTAAGATTTTGATCCAAATTTTGCAACTAAAAAAAATTAAAACATAATAGGTTTCGTTTTTGTTTTTGCTTTTACAGATTTGCAGTATCTTAAAATTTGGGATCTTGGATGTAGAATGGTCGAAGTCTCGAAGACATTTCAAACCAATTTGACCTTATCTTTTTCTTTAATTAAATCAAAAGATATGCTGGGATTGGGAAAGATATCCTTTAAGGGTTTATTTTCTGGTTGAAAAGAAGACATTAGTTTACTTGTCGAAAGTATCGAGTCTAAAGTAAATTTTTTTTATAGAAAATGGTATCGTTTGACCAGTATTAACTTTATATTATAAGTTAATGGTAATCTCTAACGATCGACACTTGACGGTCCACATCGACCAAATTGCAAAAATCTGAGTCATGTGTTTGGAATTTAATATTGCAAATGTAATCTGATATTAATGATCATTATTCTCTTTTGGAACATGCATTTGACTAAACAATTATTAGAGGTTACCAAATAAGATTTGACTATTTAGCTAACAAAAACGATTTGACTTTTAATTAACTAAACTCTCAAATCTATTAGTATATCTTCTATAAATTAATAGTTCGTAGAATTTATTTAATATTGATATAAAATTATCACTAAATAATCTGCAACTGATTAAGGCAAATTTGTTGTTGATGCTTAGAGGTGTTTTATGAAGTTGTGTGTTGAAGATGTGTTATGTGAGACGACATGAACGTATGTTTCGTAGGTGTGTCTAATGAAGTCACGTGATCTAAGTTTTGGAGAGGAAGTTTTGGGTTGTTAGAGATTTGTGGAGATTCAACTTGGAGATTAAGGAAAATATTCTTTTTGATAAGGAAAAATCGTGAGGGAGTTAGGGCAAGGGATGTTGGTCTCTTGTGCCTATAAAAGAGAGATAATTGTAAACCTAATTCTCTAAGAACTTAGGGAGAAGTTTTAGAGAAATTAGTGAATTGTTTAGGTTATCGATAGAAGATTGTTTGAGGTTGGTTTCTAGGGTAGGGTAGTATACCAACAAGTGATTGTCTTTTGTAGAAAAGAAAACATTGAATAAAACAAGTCTTTTGGTTAGGTTTGAGATAGATTTAGGTTTTTCTCGAGTAGAGTAATCCCAACAAGAATAGTTCTTTTGTAAGAAAAGATTACTGTTTAATAAATCGTATTTCAAAGTGATCTACCCTTTTGTGTTGATTTCAAAGTTCTGTTGCTTGAGTAGTTTGCGAATTGACATTTACAATTGGTCTCAAAGTGGGTCACATAACTTTGTTATTGTTTACATGTGTCAGATCTTGAGGACGAGATATACATTTCGCAGCAACAATTGTTTGTAGTTGCAAAAACTCTTAAGCTTGATCCATATAACTATGGACACTGGAAAGTACAGATGGCTCAGCATATTCAGGGAATTGATTCAGATGTGTGGCTTGCAGTTGAAGAAGGTTGGGAACATCCAGTGATTAAAGATGCAAACGGTGATTTTGTGCCGAAGCCAAGGAAACAGTGGATTGTTGAGGAGAAATTGTATGCTAAATGGAATTTCAAAGCAATGTCAGCTATTTTCAACTCTCTGCACATCAATCAACTCAAGAGAGTTTAGGAATGTAAAAGTTCAAAATAAGCATGGGATATCCTTGAAGTAGGATTTGAAGATACCAGTAGTGTGAAAAGAACTCGGATATACATCTTGGCTTCACAGTTCAAGAACCTGACTATGGGTGAAGATGAGTCGGTTGAAGAATTCAACAGTAAGCTGTCAGCTCTAGGACACGAAGCACTGATCTATGGAAAAACGTATAAGGACAAAAAACTGGTCAAAAATTCTTAAGATGTCTTCCAACTAAGTTTCATGGTCATCAGTCAGCTCTCAAAATATCTTAGAACTCTAACACAATGAGATATGATCAGGTTGTTGTATGATGCAAGCATACGAGCTTCAGATCACTTCGAAGGAAGGGACAACCAAAGGTAAAAGTATTGCACTTGTATCTGAAATACAACTCATATAAAGGAGTCAGTTGAAAATCTCGAAGAGCAAGTGGGGTTATTTGTGAAAAAATACCTTCACAAAGCAAAAAGAGGAAAAATGAATGAATATCAGGTGCCTGCAAAACCAGAAGCTAATAAAGACAACTACAAAGCTGACAAACAGTGTCTTGAATGTCAAGGCTACTGACACTTTAAATCTGAATGTCCATTAGTCAAGAGGAAGATGAACATACAATGCTACGAATGTAAAGGATATGGACATACCAAGAACGAATGAATGTCCAATTTGAATGGAAAATTAGCAATCACAACTCTAAGGGGCATATACAATGATAGTGATGAGGATGATAACGTTAGAAACCATTTTGTAACTCATCTTGGTGTTGTGGAAATGGATGAAAATGAGGAAGAAACAGAAAATGCCAGCCTTATTCCTGAAAGTCAGAAGGCTGATGAGAATCAGATTCTTGGTGAACACCAAGGAACTAATACTGACGAGTCATAATCTGATGACGATTTTGATATGACTCTAGAAGATCATATGGGCATGTTGGTGGCCTTTTTGGTTAAAATTCAAGATGAAAACAAACGTCTGATGGTAAAAAAACAGGTCGGTGAAGAAAAGCTGCAACAAGCTGAAAATGTACTCAAAGACATCAAAACTAAGAATGCTAATCTGGAAAGCAGATTGTTTGAGCAAATGAAGCAGGTCAAGATGCTGTCCAAAATAACAAAGGATCTAGACTATCTGTTGATAGTTGGAAAGATAGAGAATGCAAGTTCTGGTTTGGGTTATAATGGGAAAAATCCGCATAGATGAAGTTTGTGAAAGCTACAAGTACATCGGAGAATGTAGATCAACTCAAACCTTTGCAGCATAAAGGAGAAAAACAACATCAACATCACCAACAATAAGCTGGTCTAGAGTGGAAAACTGAGGAGACTCAGTACTATGAATCGAATTGGGGTCATCAAGTTGTGTGTTGGTATTGTGGAAAGAAAAGGCATATGAGATATCATTGCTACAAGCTTCAGTCTAAGGTTTAAAAAATTAGGGGTCAACAACAGAAAGGAAGTATTATACACAAAACAGAAGTCTGAAAAGAGATCCAGAAGTCTATAAAGAAGAAACACGCAGTCTCAAAAGTCTAGAAAAAGCAGCCCTTCAGGAAATAACCCTTTGGAAAATCAACATCAACAAGTAGACATGTGGTGATGACAACTGGAGTTGTTCAAAATGCTTGTAGCAAAGATAGGAGATTGGGAAATCAACACAAGAGTGATACTAGAAGACTTGTTATTGCTGGCGGTTTTGACAGGAATTTGTAGAAGCAGAAGGTTGATTGTTGGTTCTGTGGAAAGCATGATCATATCAAAGCAGAGTGTCACAACTACCTGAAAAAAATCAAAGAAGCAATTAACCATGACAAGGTTTACTGGGATAATAAGGTGAAGAACAGACTATGGGCTCAAAAGCATGATATTTATCATTGTCATGATCACCTCACAGACTTTCAATGTTGTGACAAGAAAAGATCACAACACATGGGGGGCACACAGGACAGTAGGCTGAAGTTTGATATCGTACCAGACAAACGAATAGCAACTGGTGGTGAAACAAGAAGAAATACTCAATCTTGAAAAACACACGTCTGTGGAACAAGTTAAAGCACAAGGGTTAACTGGAGGAAACAACGTTGTGATGTACTGAACAATAGCCAACTATCTAACCACTCAAGACACATATGGTGTCATTCCCAGTAATCCACAGACACAAACTTACAGTATGATCTCTAAGTGTTAAATAAGCGTATTGTTAATAGTAAACAGTTGTTTGTGAATATTTGATTTTGTGTTCTTGTTATTCGTAAACTTGTTGAGGAGAAACTGGTTATAATTGATCATGTGAACACTGAATATCAATTCACTGATTTATTTACTAAACCTCTGTCTTTTAAATGTTTTGTGGAATTGAGAACTGCGATTGGAATTTGTAAGTATTAAACGATGTTTGAGGTTTTGTTGAGCTAATTTGAGACAAAAGCTTGTTTCTGGAAAAGAATGGCATGTACTTGAAAAGGCAGACATATATCAGTTTTGATCGAACAAGTGGAAAATAGCTGCCTATCATGCCGTCACAAGCTGATTGTTGAACTGAAATATTGAATGTTAGGAGAAGGAGGTCAAAAAGCTGAGGAGAGCAACTATATCAGCTCACTAAGAAATCAAGTGATGCCCGTGATACAGCACTGTGTCATATCATGGACCAGTGATATTTATGAGAACACAAAGTTGAGAAGTCAAGTGATACTCGTGTTATCTTCATGTGCAGTCAAGTGTGTGTTCAAAAAAAGTGAGAAAAGTATAAAAAAGGATGATTTTACACACAATGTTATAACTCTCCAAAGGAAATTCCAGCTACCTGATCCGTTTGATATTCTCAATTCATTAAAAAATACTTGTGATGAAGGCATGATAGTGTGAAAGTCTAGCCACCAAATCTTGATTGTGATCGTACGTCTCAAAGAGTAGAGTGTGTGTTGTGCTTCAAAGAATATGGGTTCTTTGTGGATGATCAGTCTCAATGAAAGGTATGGTCATGTTCTTAAACTGATTTTGTAAAAAGTTAAATAGAATTGTTCACATGGTTGAATGTAATTCTAGGTCACTCAGGAGTTTGTTAGATGATCAGACGTCTGTTGAAAAAGAAATTATGCTTAATCTCATATGTGATAAAGTTGATCTTTGATTGTTATTATTCTTGATGGTTATTATGTGTCTTGGTACACTAATTCGTCAATCCTAGCTATTAGACAGAAACTTGTTTATTTTTGTCTTGATATGCATTCAGGCAGGGGAGATGAGAGATTGGCAAATGATATTTTAACTCCAGATTGCTCAGGATGCAGAACAAGAACCTGATTGTTACAGATGGAGAACATGAAAATGATCCTGATTGCTTGAGATGCACATCAAGCCAAAAAGGAGGGGATTGAAGATGTGTGTCACGTGAGACGACATGAATGCAAGACTCGTGGGTGTGGCTAATGAAGTCACGTGATTCAAGTCTTGGAGAAGAAGTCTTGGGTTGTTAGAGATTCTTAGAGATTCAACTTGGAAATCAAGGAGAATATTTGGAAGATCTTATCAAGAGGAAAAAAGAAAAATATTCTTTTTATTAAGGAAAAATCGTGAGGGGGTTTAGGGCAAGGGATATTGGTCTCTTGTGTCTATAAAAGAGAGGCAATTGTAAACCTATTTCTCTAAGAACATAGGGAGAAGTTTTAGAGAGATTAGTGAATTGTTTAGGTTATCGATATAAGATTGTTTTAGGTTGGTTTCTAGGGTAGAGTAATACCAACAAGTATTTGTCTTTTGTAGGAAAGAAAACATTGAATAAAACAAGTCTTTTGGTTAGGTTTGAAATAGATTTAAGTCAGTTTCTCGAGTAGAGTAATCCCAACAAGAATAGTTCTTTTGTAAGAAAAAATTATTGCTTAATAAAACGTATTCCAAAGTGATCTAGCCTTTTGTGTCGATTTCAAAGTTCTGTTGCTTGATTGATTTGCAAATTGACATTTAAATTTTAATGTTTTAGAAGATATTAATTTTTCTCAGTCATGGAATCGAAAATTAAGTTTTTGGAATAATTGTACGTGCATCAATATAATATTTATTTATTTGGGATATATCACAATTCAAATTATTTAACATAAATTATAGGGAAAATTACTATGATAACCTACTTTAATTTATAAATTACTTATATAACCTACTTTTTCAAAAATTACATATATAACCCACTTTTTTCTCTATTATTATTAATTACTATTATACCCTTTTACCAAAAAGATGATTATTTGTAGTTTTCTTTTTCCTATTGACAGTATGTAACTCAGAATTAATTTAATAAGATTATTCAAAAATAGAAATATTTTAGATTTATAAAAAAATATTCTATTCCCTTTTAAAAGTATATATACCAAAAAAGCTTCTCCATGAGCTAAGAAATTCTTAAATTATGGTGCAAGAAACAAAAGATTTTAGTTATATCAATAAAGATTCATGCCTATTGATATTCATGTAATAATTATGTCAAATTATCTGTTTTTCTAGTTTTGTTATTGAAATTTTTTAGTTTTAACAGACTTCCTGCAAGTCTGCCAAAAAATTATGGTAGACTTCCTGCAAGTCTGCCAAAAAATTCTGGCAGACTTCCTGCAAGTCTGCCAAAAAATTCTAGCAGAGTTCCTGCAAGTCTGCCAAATTCTGGTAGACTTCCTGCAAAGTCTACCAGAATTTTGGCGACTTTGCCAAATTTCTAACAGACTTCCCGCAAGTCTGCCAAATTTCTGGCATACTTTCTGCAAGTCTACCAAATTTCTGGCAGACTTTCTGCAAGTCTGCCAAATTTCTGGCAGACTTCCCGCAAGTCTACCAAATTTCTGGCAGACTTTCTGCAAGTCTGCCAAAATGACAGACTTTCCGCAAGTCTGCCAAATTTCTGGCAGATTTTCTGCAAGTATACCAAAATTGTGGCAGACTTCCCGTAAGTCTGCCAAAATCTGGCAGACTTTTTTTTCTCAGATGCAGCGGTATAGATCGATCGGTCAACACCAATATATTCGATAAACTTTGAACTAGAACAATATGGATCGATCGGTCTAGACAAGATCAATCGATCCGTATTGTTCTGGTTGAAATTTAACGAATATAATGGCGTAGACCGATCTAGGTCTAGACCGATCGGTCTACACCATTATATGCATTAAACTTCG
>OVBA01009361.1:0-10776 GCA_900406435.1 Lepidium aucheri | reverse complement strand
TCTAGTAATTAACCCAAAATTTTGCCTTATTCTAGCAAATCACCCTAAAAAAAAATTGATTGCAGAATATTAACATAATTGATTTTTGCAAATATTTCCAATAAATTTAAAAGGATGTGTTGGACGACGTTCACATTGGTGTATTACTAAGTTCATAGGTCTAAATAATAGAACAGATATAGACATTAATAAGTATAAGTATATTTTTTAATTTTATTTTTTTTAACTATAGACTAAGTTCATGTGTGTGAAAATACATACTTATAATTTTTTTAATTTTTCTTTTTTCTTTTTACAATCTCATGATATTAGTTACTTGAAATATATACAAGTTTTATTTGTACTTAATATATTAATTCTAAATTTATGAACCTATTAGATTGATTTACAATAATAGAATTTTAACAAACTATTTATGTATTAGTAAAAACATTTTTTCATTGTTTTGAGTGAATTCATTTATATTATAAATTCTAAACAATTTTTTTTTAATTTAATAGGAAATAATTTATAATACACATAATATAATAATAATAATTCATGATAACATGTTCATGAATTTACATGAACACATGTCTAAGAATTTAAATAAATATGATTTTGAAAACCAAAATGAATACGAGTCTAAAATGCTAAATGAACGAGGATCTAAAAATTTAATTCAACACGGGACTAAAACACTAAATGAACACGGATCTAAAAATCTAAATGAACAAAGGTCCAAAACTTAATAAACATGAGTCTAAAAACTTAACACGAGTGAAAAAAACTAAATACAAAACATTGTAATGCATCAAAATCTTAGTATACAAATGTTAGAATCGATTCTAGCACAAACAGTATTTAGAATCAAGGTTCTTGATTAGAAGAGTGAGAGAGATTGGGTAAGGACACCTGTGTGTTTGATTGGAGCAAGATTAGTTAACCAAAACTAGTAGAGATGATTGTCGACTAGGGTGTTCTTATTAGCTTAAAGTATGTCAAAAAGCTGATCCTTTTTTCAAAGGATTATGCATCTATTTATAGTTTATAGAGGCGGTTACATATGTAGAAAATAAAGGAAGATTTCAAATTGTTTAGATAAGGTTTAATCTATTAAGATTTGTGCTAGATTTATGGAAATTTTCTATGTCGGAACAAGAAAATATCTATTTCTTTGTTTAGCTAACGTGTCATCCAATTTCTCTTCAGGTTCGAAGAACCTTCCGAGATGAGACTTTTGCCGAGTCGAATATATTATCCGAGTTAAAGACTTAGTGCTTGCAACCATGTTATTATTTTATATTCGACCCGTTGTTTTCTGTGGACCAAAGTAGGATCTCGGATCCACCTCCAACAATTTCCCCTCCTCAGACTAGAAAAATTTTGGTGCCGAATTTCCGAGTCGAAAATTTTCCAACTTCGAGAATCTTGGGTCCACTTGTTAGTTGTGAGTGGGCTAGTCGAACAGTCGTCATCATTATTACTACGTGGTGTCGCTTTGATTTTCTCCAACTTAGTCATAATTACTACTTGATGTCATTTTGGCTTCCAGTAAATCTCTATAAGTACCGCCCTTCTTCTTCTTTTACCACTCACTTTTCATCTTTGCAATCTTTCTTAGCGACTTCCGACTTTACTTCTTATTGTCTTTCAACTTCAAGTTTTTCAAATTTCTTCTAACTTTTTCTTCAACTCTTTTTAAAAGATGGGTCTTGACGATTTTAAACTTCCGAATGTTGAAGCCGGTGTAAGCTCTGCGCTTGATGGTTTGAACGTTTGGCCTTTTGGAGGGCTTTGTAGGATTCCTAGGTCCTCAATCGCTCCATCTCAGGATATTGTGGAAGTCCCTTTTGAGTCTGGTCGCGAAGGTTCACGACCTGCAAAAAGGGCAAAAAATGATCCAGAATTGAGGATTGGTTCTCCCAGAGGAACCGGTAGGAGTGAATCTGCGGGTGCTTCTCATGGAAGGGGTAGGGGTACCCCGACTTCTGTTTTACCCACAATCACAGTAGTCCTCGTTCGATTCTGGACTTTCGGACGGAGTGTGCTGGCTTAATGAGCCAGATTAGAACCTCGCTGGAGCACCTCCTCTCCCTGGACCAGATGAAGAACCGTGAGAAGTAAGAAGAGGCTTCCTATTTGCTGTTCCGACGTCTTTGCAGTTTATCGCTTGCCTGAACAATATTATGTTGAAACGGGAGAAGTCTGTTGGCTACCCGGAAAGTGGTACTCAGAGGAACTCGTCCACCCGAGTTGCTGGGGATCACCTTGAGTTGGTGGAACTTTGGTCCAAGCTCTCTGCTGCCAAAGAAGAGCTCGTTCGTGTTAAAGACGAGTTGAGGCTAGAGCGCAAAAGCATCCTCAAGTTAGTAGAATAGAATGCGGCCCTGTCAGAGTCACTTGATTGTGCCGACTCTTATCGGGGTTCTGCTTTTAAGTCTGTTGAGAAAGCTGGCAACGAGGCTTTAAAGTTGCAAGCCAAGTTGGACTCCATGAAGGGGGACTTTGATTCTCGATTCCGTCAGGCCTTAACTATTGAGAGTTTGAGGGTTTTCAAGGTTCTTTGTGATCAATTGTCTGATTGTTTTGGCCGAATTGTTGCTCGGTTTAACAACCTAGATAAGAACCTTCAGGCCCGTTTGTCATAATCCCAATATCTTGGGTTGACAAATGTTCTCTAGTGCTTGTCCTCTCGGGGAGTCGACATCCCTTCTGAGGTCACTGACTTGATGACCGCCAAGATGGACGAGTTTAAGGGCCTCATCAATAGGGAGAGCTTGAAGCTGCTACTTTCGGGAGACTTGGCCGTCCTTGTTTTTGAGGTGGGAGAAGCTTCCAATGCATGTCAAAGTAGACTCCCAGAAGCGCCATGATTTTTTCGGGCTTTGTCGTAGTCTTTTCTTGGTTTTTTGATAATTGTATATACTTTTTTGTAATCCGTGCTTTCTTTTGAATATATTTATCCTGTATAAATGAAATATCATTAGTTGGTATAAAGTTTGATACTCGATTATAACTTGCATAATGAAAATTCGTCAAACGATTAACTTTTTATTTAACAAATTATAGTTCCTGAAATCCTTCTCTTGTCTTTGCGCGTTTAGTCAAGTTTCTTCCTGCGTTAGAGAGTTTGATCTCGTTTTAGCTTAGGAAGAGAACTTTTGTTATGCGGATTTTAACGCTGAGATTTTAAGACTCAGTTTAAGTTTTTAAGAAGTCCGGGCTCGGAAATTGTATTCGTAAACCTTGGTCTAAGGAATTTTAGATTATCTGCACGGAAATCATGTTCTATCTTTGTTGAGACTTCCATCTCATAATTTTGTACAAAGCTATGCTTTGTCTTTTGACTAAAACTGATCTCGTAATTCTGTACGGATCTATGTTCTATCGTTTGTGAGAATTCAATCTCGGCAAATCTATACAAAGATATGCTTTGTCTTTTGACGAGAACTGATCTCGTAATTCTGTACAAAACTATGTTTTGTCGTTTTGCGAGAAGTTAATCTTGGCAAATTTGTACAAAGCTATGCTTTGTCTTTTGATGAAAATTGATCTTGTAAGTCTGTATGGAACTATATTCCGTCGTTTGTGAGAATTTAATATCGGAAAATCTGTACAAAGCTATGCTTTGTCTTTAAACGAGAATTGATTTCGTAAGTCTGTACAAAACTATGTTTTGTCGTTTTACGATACTTAAATGTTGAAAGATCTGTACAAAACTATGCTTTATCTTTTCGTGAGCATAAGATTCTCGTGAGTGTTATGAGGAGTTAGTCTCGTAACAGTCAAGAACTGTTTTTGGATTTGAATTAGGAGTAAGAATTAGATTCTTGTAAAAGTTTTTTGAGCTTGTACTCGGTGAGTTTTAAAACTCAGCTTTAAAGATAAGGACTAGGCCATTATTGGGTATTCCTGAGATTAGACTCAGTGAAGTTTTGAGATTTGGACTAGTGTTTTGAGATTGATCTCGGCGAGATTTTAAAACTTGGCTTAAAGATGGATTCCGTTTGATTTTCTGAGAATTTATTTCGACTTGTAACTTTAGTGAGTATATGGTGTAACCCAATTTTTTTTTCTGAGCCCGACTAGGGGCGTATAAATTTTTTATATAGTTTTAGATGGATCCGAAGGCTACCTTCATACCCAAAGGGATCAAGCCAAGATGGAGTTCTTAGTATATACTTAAGTAAATAGAGATACATCACGTAATGCATCTAATTCGCCAAGTTGGCGAGCTTTCAAAAGTAGTATCGTTGCAAGTTGATGGAGTTCAACCTTCGAGGAATCGGTGTTCCATCCATAGTGGTGATCTTGTAAACTCTTGGTTTTAGGACTTCGTAGATGATATACGGACCTTCCCAATTTGCGCCGAGTTTCCTAGCGTTAAGTTCGACCGTGTTCTCAAACACTTTTCAGAGTATGAAATATCCTACTGCAAAGTGTCATCCACACACTTTCTTGTTGTAATACTTTGTGGCTTGTTGTTGATAATTTTATACTCGAAAAAGTGCTTTATTACAGTCTTCTTCCAAGTCGTCAATGCTATTTTCCATAGCATTGTTGTTAGTATCTTTGTTTTTGGGAAGATGTTCTCGGCGTAAACTTGGCACAGCTATCTCGGCTGGAGCTTTTGCTTCCATTCCATAAGGAAGGGAGAATTGAGTTTGTCCGGTCGAGCGTCTAGGTGTAATTTGATGTGACCATAACACAAATTCTAACTTGGAACCCTACTTCCCTTCTTTTCGGAGACTTGTTTCTTTAGACCATCAAGAATCTGCTTATTTGTGGCCTCAACTTTTCTGTTGCCTTGTGGGTTTCACGATGTTAATTTGCTCACACAGATATTCCATCTGGCACAAAAGTTGGTGAATTTTACCGAGATGAATTATGATCTGTTATCTGTCACGATCTCGTAAGGTAGACTATGTCGGCAGATGATATTCTTCCACACAAATTTGATCACGTCTTTGTCTTTTATCTAGGAGTAAGCTTCTGCTTTGATCCACTTTGGAAAATAGTTTGTCATAACAAGCATGAATCTCTTCTGCCGTGATGACGGTAATGGTCCGACTATATCCATTGCCCATCGCATGAATGGACAAGGCATGATTGCTGAGGTTAGCTCCTCGGTCAGATCGTGAATGATGTGCTCATGTCTCTAACATTTGTCACACTTAGCGGTATATTGAGCACAATCCTTTGCCAAAGTCGGACAGTAGTAGCCGAGTGTTCTGATTTTCTAAACGAGTGTTCTTCCACTATTGTGGTTTCCACCCGCTCGATCATGTGTCTTTTTTCTGATCTCGTCAATCTCATTGCCATGAACGCAAATATGTAATACTCCATTTGTACTTCTTCGGTAAAGGTTTTCACCGACTTAGGCGTAAAAGACGTACTTAGCTTTTAGACGGTAGGCTGCCCATTTATCCTCCAGCGTTTCATCGTCTAGGATGTATGCAAGGATCTCATCTCTCCAATGCACCTTTGGTTTGTCAATCTGTTAAGCATCTTCCATCTTGGAATCTGACTTTTCCTGAATGTCATCTATTACTAATACGAGTTCAAGAATTCCTTTTGGTAAGCTTATACTCGGATGATCTATGCTTTCCACCGGTATTATTCGTCTTTGAATGGGGTCCGTTGTGGATGCGAGAGCTGCTAGAGCATCGGTAGAGATGTTCTCGGACCTTGAGATTTTGTTGATCTTGAATTCCATGTCTTTGATCAGATCCTTAACGACTTTGAGATAAGCTTCCATTCGGTCATTCTTTGTGTCATAGCCCTCGTTAACTTGGTTAACAACAAGTTGGGAGTTGCAATAGCAATCAATATTGGTGGCTCCGACTTCCTTGGCCAACTTTATTCTTGTGAGTACTGCCTTGTACTCTGCTTTGTTGTTGGAAGCCGGGGACGCAAGTCGGAATGACTGCTCTAGAATTTCTCATGTTGGGCTTTCTAGTTGGATGTTGACACCCAAGCCGTGCTGTGACGAAGATTCATCAACATATATCTTCCATGTTTGAGGAGATTTGGCCAATCCTAGATGTTCTAAACCGAGGGATAGCTCAATTATGAATTCGGCCAATACTTTCGACTCATTCGTCCTTTGAACTCAATATCGTACTCGCTCAACTCAATCGCCCACTTGGTCAATCGCCCTGACTAGTTTAAACTATATAATATTTTTCATAGGGGATGATTTGTTAATACTATAATGGTATGAGACTAGAAGTATGGTCGTAACTTCCTTGCTGAAGTGACTACCGCTAGCGCGAGTTTCTCCGTAGTCGGGTATTTGGATTCAGCTCTGTCCAATGACTTGCTAATATAGAAGATTGGGTACTGAGTTCCTCTGTCATCTCGAACTAGTACGCCACTTACTGCTGAGGTAGAAATCGCAATATATAAATACAATGGTTCTTTGTTTTCTAGTTTTACGAGGATCGGTGGTGTTGAAAGATACTCTTTTAACTCGGAGAAAGCCTTTTTGCATGTCTAATCCCACTTGAACTCTTAGTTTCCACGCAGGAAAATCTAGAATGAGAGACACTTGTCTGTTGAGCGCGATATGAAGCAATTTAGGTTTGCTATACGGCCTGTCAGCCTTTGTACTTCTCACTTAGTCTTTGTAGAATGCAACTCTTGGATTGCCATAACTTGTTTCAGATTAGCCTTGATTCCCCTTTGCATGACTATGTATCCGAGGAATTCTCTTGAGGTAACCAAGAAAGTGCACTTTGCCAGGTTGAGCTTCATCTGATACTCGTTCAGTGTTTGTAAGGAACGAGATAGGTGATCAATATGATCTTCTGCTTTTAACGACTTGACCAGCATGTCATCTATGTATACTTCCATCGTTTGCCTGAGTTGATCGGCAAACATTTTGTTTAGTAGCCTCTGATAGGTTGCTCCTGTATTCTTCAACCCGAATGGCATTACTTTGTAGCAATAAGTTTCTTGCTCCGTGATAAACGAGGTTTTTCCCATGTCGTCAAGATGCACCCGAATCTGATTATATCCTGAGAAAGCATCACTAAATGAAAGAAGTTTGTTTCCAGCAGTCGCCTCAACAATCCTGTCGATGTTTGGCAATAGGAAGTTATCCTTAGGGCAAGATTTGTTTAGGTCGGTAAAGTCTACGCGTACCCGCCACTTCCCATTCCTTTTCAGAATAATTACCGGGTTGGCTAGCCATTCGAGATATTGAATTTTGGTGATGGATCCGACTTTAATTAGCTTTTTGACCTTGTTGATTAGGCCTTTGTTCTCTCTGGCCCGAGCTTCCTTCTTTTTGGCTTGATCGGCTTGTATGTCGGATTAACATTTAGCCTATGACTTGCAATTTCCGGATTGATTCCAGGCATGTCACTCGTTGTCCATGTGAATGTTTACGCATTTTGACGAGTCCGTCAAATCAATATTGATGAGTTCTATAGTTTGACTGGTCTGGTTTCTTGAGCTAAACGTCTGGCAGAGCCATTTTATCCAAAGTCTCTTTGATATCAGATCTACTAAACTCCCAGTGTCGATGAGAATTCGTGAAACATCACAGTCGACAATTCAGAGTTTGACGACTATGGGATCATTTTGCGGAAAGCTAACTCCTTTAATATCTTTGGTGGTGAATGTTATCGCCAAGCCTACTATGTTCATACACTCCCCTAGGGGTTCCTGGTTGACTGAAGCAACAATTCTCCCTTCGTATTTCTTGATCGAACAGATAGTGATGTCCCAGAACTATACCCATGATTACACCAACAACAACTCGTGGATTGCCAGACTCGGTGTTGTCTTTGACCGATTTTTCTCGCTTAGTTGCTTCCAAGTATCATTCTTCGGGTTTGCTGACTTGAAAGCGGCTTCTCGCAGTTTGGCTTTTTTTCTGCTTTTGTGCCTTGAACCTTTGAGTTTCTTCTTCGGAAACTCCCAACTCTCCCTTGCTGAATTTCACAGCAAGGGATTTTTGCAGCTGTTTGCACTTCAAGGTCGAATGACTCGCATAGAACTTATAGTATTTGTTCCGGTTCAAGATGTTGTTGAATGTCCTACCATGGTGGCTGCTATCCTCCCCGACTTGAAAACCTGTTCCCGAGTTTGCTTTTCCTTTGATGTGTTATCTCAGCTTATAGTGCCCTTCTTTTGGTTCTTTTATTGCCGAGTTGCGCTGCATATCTTGAGTCTGTGAGAGCATTTTTTTCCTGTACATAGTCTGCGTTTCTCGCTGCTCTACAAAGAGTGTCTGAGATCGTATTGGACATGTTTACGAAAAGGTCTCGTTTAAGTGCTTTGCCGGTCACCATTCTAGTTTGGAGGGCTTTAGTGGCCATATCTTCATTGACTTTAGCTTTTGTTAGGATCTTCTTGAAGCGTTCGACATGGGTTTGTCAAAACCTAGCCTTAAGGATCTCAAGTAGACGGTCGAGGTATCCTGGTTCGCGAGTTGGTTAAAGCTCTCAATTGACCCGGCGGGTAACTTGGTGAACCATACCAAGGCGTCACCGGTCAGGTTCTCAGCAAAGTGCTGACAGTAAGCCATGTCTTCATTATCTGTGGTGTAGTTTGTCCCGTTCATCATGACATTGAAGACATTCATAAAAGTCGTAGCCCTCTATTCACCGAGACTCTCTGTAATCTCGGTGCGAATGGCGAGTTTTATGCCTGAGCTAGGATCCTTCCTATCTCGGGTGCTGAGCTGGTAGCTTGATGAAATTTCAATCTCATGTCGTCCATCATCTTCAACACAGTCACAACATCCAAAGTTGCTCTGCTGTCCAGGCATGCTTTGCATTGTAGAGTGATGTTATACCGAGGTGTTTGCTGGCTTGGGACTCGGTATTACTCCGAGTAGGTTCCTTTGAAAGTTGGCCAGTGCTTCTCCGCACGGCCTGTTGACTTGTATAGTCGGGAGACTACTCTCATTCAAACGAGACTCGAGTCTCTCGAATCTATCTGCGTTCCTGATCGAAAGTCTCGTGCTGTGTTATCAGGTTACGCACTAAGGCTATAAGTGTCAATGATCCCGGAGGTGGTGGCGGACGATTAATATCTTTGCGAGTTTCTTGTCGGTTCTCATCCTGGGTCTGAGTTGAATTCAAGGTTGACTCGTTTGTCAGGTCGACGTGCTCTTGAGGGTGAAATTCCCTTCGTCCTGGTGAACTAACGGTGGTTTCGCCTTCAACCTTCCTTCTTTTCTCAGAACTTTCTCTTGCTTGTGTGAAGATGCCCTTTCATATATTCTCCACAGACGGCGCCAACTGTTGGAACTGGATCTAGCACAAATAGTACTTAGAATCAAGGTTCCTGATTAAAAGAGTATGATACATTGGGCAAGGACACATGTGCGTTTGATTGGAGCATGAGTAGTTAACCAAAACAAGTAGAGATGAGTGCCGACTAGGGTGTTCTTATTAGCTTAAAGTATGTCAAAAAGCCGAACTTTTTTTCAAAAAATTGTGCCTCTATTTATAGTTTATAGAGGCGGTTACATGTGTAGAAAATAAAATAAGATTTATAATTGTTTAGATAAGGTTGAATCTGTTAAGATTCATGCTAGATTTATGGAAAGTTTCCATGTCGGAACATGAAAATTTCTATTTTTTTGTTTTGCTGATGTGTCATCCGACTTCTCTTCATGTTCGAAGAACCTTCCAAGACGAGACTCTTGCCGAGTCCAATATATTATCCAAGTTGAAGACTTAGTGCTTGCAACCGGATTATTCTTTTGTGTTCAACCCGTTGTTTTCCGTGGACCGAAATAGAATCTTGGATCCATCTCCAATAACATAAATTAAAAATACAGTTTATATACAACACGGATCATCGTTAGAAGCTAAACTTTTCTTTATTAAATATACATAAAATAAAAAATTTATACATACAAATAAAACTATGAAATAAAAAAAGTAAACAAATATCATATAGAAATAACATTACTAAATATAAATAACTATAAATACATATTTGTTTTTCAGAAAAAGTATCTTGTGCATGACACAAGTGATCATCTAGTGTAAACAATAATCTTCAACGTCACTGTTTTCTCTCTTCTAATTTTTGGTTTTAGCCAAGCAATCTACAATCAGTCCACCAAATATCTAAATTATGGTGTAGAAAATTTTAGATCAAACAAAAACTAAACTATTATTTTTAGTGAGGAAGAAGCAGAGCCGTGTGCCTATGGTGTATTGAAATGGATATTTACTTTAAACCACTAATATTTATTCTAAATTTAAGAGCCACAATCTTTGCAAATTATTTAGTTTGACTAGTTAATTTAAAGGGAAAATTACTATGATAACCTACTTTAATTTATAAATTACTTAGATAATCTATTTTTAAAAAAATTACTTATATAACCCACTTTTTTTTCTCTATTATTATTAATTACCATTATACCCTTTTACCAAAAAAGAGGACGAATTATAGTTTTTTTTTCCTATTGACAATAGGTAATTCAGAATGATTTTAATAAGATTATTCGAAAATAGAAATATTCTTGATCTAAGAAAAGGATATTCTATTCCTTTTTAAAAGTATATATACCCAAGAAATCTTCTCCATGAGCTAAGAAATTCTTAAATGATGGTGAACGAAATAAAAGATTTTAGTTTTATCAATAAGATTCATTGCCTATTGATGTTCACGTAATAATTATATCAAATTATCTACTTTTCTGGTTTTGTTATTGAAAGTTTTTAACTTCCTGCAAGTCTGCCGAAATTCTGGCAGACTTCCTGCAAGTCCACCAAATTCTGGCAGACTTCTTGCAAGTCTACCAAAATTCTGGCAGACTTC
>OVBA01009360.1:0-10778 GCA_900406435.1 Lepidium aucheri | reverse complement strand
CTAAACCCTAAACCCTAAACCCTAAACCCTAAACCCTAAACCCCTAAACCCCTAAACCCCTAAACCCCTAAACCCCTAAACCCTAAACCCTAAACCCCTAAACCCTAAACCCCTAAACCCCTAAACCCCTAAACCCTTAAACCCTTAAACCCTTAAACCCTAAACCCCTAAACCCTTAAACCCTTAAACCCTAAACCCTTAAACCCTAAACCCTTAACCCTTAACCCTTAACCCTTAACCCTTAACCCTTAACCCTTAACCTTAAACCCTAAACCCTAAACCCTATTTTCCAATTTTTTTCCCTATTTTCTACTTTTTTCTCTATTTTCCCATATTTTTCCACTATTTTTTCCATATTTTTTCCATATTTTTCCATATTTTTTCTCTATTTTTAGCCAAATTTCCTCTACTTTTCTCTATTTTTTCCCTATTTTTCTTTAGTTTTTTCTCTATTTTTTCCTTATTTATTCCATATTTTTATTCATATTTTCTAACCCTTAATTTTTTTTCACTTATTTTTTAAACCCTATTTTTTCCCATTAAATTTTCATTTTCTTTTCCCTATTTTTCTCACTTTTTCATTTTTTCCCCTATTTTTTTCCTCTTATTTTTCCTTCTATTTTTTTCCCCAATTTTTTCATTTTAATTCCCTTATTTTTCTTTTTACCACAATTATTTATTATTATTTTATTTTCAATCCTCTTTTTTAACTTTTTTTTCCTCTTTTTTTCTCTTTAGCCCTATTTTTTTCATTTTTCTCTTATTTTTGTTAATTTTTAATTTTTTTCCTCTTTTTTTTACTCATATCTTCTTTTTTTTCTTTTATATAACATTTTCTTTTTTCAACTTTTTATTTATATTTTTTCTCCTCTATTTCCCTTTTTTCCTATTTTTTTCCCATTACTCCCTTTTTTCTTATTCTATTGCCTAACAAATAATAAGGCCCAATAAAATTAAAGATTGTACAGCCCTAAAAATTATTGGACCTGAATGAAAAGATTTCGGCCTTATAAATTAATTGGGCCAAATTATATATGTGATGTAACAAATAGTAGCCCTGTTAAAATTTGTGGCCCAAACATTAATTACCCAACAAATACATCATATAGGTCCAACAAATAATAAGGTCCAACAAAATTAAAGACTCTACAGGCCGAAAAATAATTGGACCTCAATGAAAAGACTATGGCCTTATAAATTAATTGGACCGGATTATATATGTGATGTAACAAATAATTAGGCCTGTTAAAATTTGTGGTCCTATATATTAATTGGGCCGAATTCACTAAGATCTTTAATTAACACTAGGCGAGAATAAACTATAATAGCTCATATATTTTAGGCCCAATTAGTTAAATTGGGTAAGTTTGTTGGACTATTTTCCGAAACTGAAAAAAAAGTTACTATAATAGGCTTTACTGACCTTAGCAAATGGGTCTTAGGAAAGTCTCGTTACGGTAATTTCTGAAAGAAATATAAATANTCGTTACAGTAATTTCTGAAAGAAATATAAATACCTTTCTACACTTGCTCAAACCATACACTATGATTATTTTGTTGATGTTACACCTAATATTCTAGCAGACGCAAGTGAATATCAGGAAAGTATAATCTGAATTAGAACTTTAATTCGCGAAAGGACTGTGAAAATACAGTAGAATTTGACGTATCATTATGCCAGAGTATAATTTACAAATGATACACTATTATTGAACCACAATTGGGCCAAAATAATGTAAGGGCCATCTTATTTTATCTGAAAGCCTACCGATTTTTTATACTTACTTAAAGTCGGGTTATATAGACACATTATTGGCCGATTTTTATATTTTTATTGGGTTCATTTTTTTATTACCCCTTATTCATTAAGCCCAATTTTAGTTGGATATGGTTTACTTTTAAAAATGCTAATGGGCCAAGTATCATTATTCATTTTCCATATTGGGCTTTTAAAAAAATTAGACTCATCTCCTTTTAGCCCAATATTTATTGGATTTGCTTTATTGGGCCAAATATCAACATTCTTTGTATTTTTTCGGCTAATTTTTCTATTACATATTATTCTTTAAGCCCAACTTTAATTGGATTGGGTTTACATTTAAAAATGTAAATGGGCCACATATCACTATAAATTTTCGTTATTAGGCTCATTATTTCTATAGACTCATCTTCTTTTAATCCAATATTTGTTGGATTATATTTAAAGACATTATAGACCTAATTTCATCATTTCTTATATCTTTATTTGACTTACTTTTTCACTATTCCTATTCTTTAAGCCCAACTTGGATTGGGTTTACAAATAAACTCATTATGGGCCAAATGTCATAATATCTTTATTGGGTTCATGTTTTATTACTTCATATTCTTTAAATCCAATTTTAGTTAAGGTCCATCTCAAGAATCATCAAGGCCTAGTAATCATATATTTTGGGTCAATATTTCTTTTAAGGCCATTAAAATTCAATGGTTTCGGCCTTTATTTTTTAGCCCACAAACACTTACCCATTAGTTAATTTCCAATTTTTTATGGACTGAATGAATTTAAAGACACATCTGTTAATGTAAGTAAGGCCCATTAATTGATTTAATTAATAATTTAATTTTAAGGTCCATCTCCAAAACTCATTAAGGCCATAATCAAACATCTTAGGTCAATATTTTGTTTAAGGCTATAAAATTTCAATGGTTTTGGGCTTTATCTTTAGCCCGCAGACACTATTGCCAATTAGTTAATCTGCAATTTTTAATGGACTAATGAATATAAAGACCCATAGGGCCCATTAGTTGATTTATCTCATTAGTTTTCGGGACACTAAAGTTTTAATTGTGTATGACATAACTATTTTGTGGGCTAAAGAAATACTTAATATTTCCAGTCTAATTAATTTGTTGGCCACAAATTTTCATTGTGTAAAGAGTCTAATTAATTTTTGGGCAATTATATTTACGTTATTTATACTTTTTTATCCATCAAAGTTAATTTATTAAAAACAGGGTAAAAGAAAATAAATAGGGAATATTTGAAGAAAAATAGGAAGGAAAATAGCAGAATAAAAAAGAAAAACAAGGTAGAAAACAAAGAAAAAAGTTGGGAAAGTAGAAAAAAATTAGAGAAAAAATTAGGATTAAAAGATTGAGGCAAAAAATAGGGGAACAAAATATGGGTAAAAAAGATTAGGAGAAAAAATATAAGTAAAAATAGGAGCAAAAAATTGGAGAAAAAATAGGGGTAAAAAAACGTCCCATTTTTCACTTATTTTTCTCTCAGATTTTTTTTCCTATTGTTTTTCCCCATTTCTTTATCCCCTTTTTCTTTTTTTTCTCATCTTTTTTTTTCCTATTTTTTACTCTTATACACAAAACCAAATATTTTAATAACTAGACCACAGCCCAATAATATTTATTAAAACCCTAAAGCCCATTACTATACTTTTTACCCATTTAATATCATTTAAAAAGATGTATATGGTTGTTGCCTAAAAACTTCGGCCCTTTTCTTGGTTGAGTTTGTTGGGCTAGGTTAAGTGTTCCTTATGGCCTGACATTATATTATTGGGTTGGAATAGCTTTAAACCCAACATAATATTGGGCTAATTTAATATTGGGCTAAAAAGGATATATTATTGGATTAACTTTTAGACCAGTATTATTGTGCTAAAAGCAATATTTCATTAGGCTAAAAGTGATATAATAGGGCTTAAAGCGATATATTATTGTGCTTATAAACGATATAATATTGGACTAAAAGCGATAAATTATTATTGGGCTAAAGTTGATTATTGGGCTATAAGCATATGAGCCTATAAAAAATGAGCCCAATAAAAGATAAATAAATAGTTTTACTGGGCTAAAAGAGATTTCTCTAATTTTTTTCTACTTTCCCAACTTTTTTCTTTGTTTTCTATCTTGTTTTTCTTTTTTATTCTGCTATTTTCCTTCCTATTTTTCTTCAAATATTCCCTATTTATTTCCTTTTACCCTGTTTTTAATAAATTAACTTTGATGGATAAAAAAGTATATATAACGTAAATATAATTGCCCAAAAATAATTAGACTCTTTACACAATGAAAATTTGTGGCCAACAAATTAATTAGATGGACCTTAAATTTAAATTATTAATTAAATCAATTAATGGGCCTTACTTACCTTAACAGATCTGTCTTTAAATTTATTCAGTCTATAAAAAATTGGAAATTAACTAATGGGTAAGTGTTTGTGGGCTAAAAAATAAAGCCCAAAACCATTGAATTTTAGTGGCCTTAAACGAAATATTGACCCAAGATATATGATTACTAGGTCTTAATGAGTTTTGGAGATGGACCTTTAAATTGAATTATTCATTAAATCAAGTAATAGGCCTTATTCATTAAACCAAGTAATAATATTACCCCAATATTATGTTGCTTTTGATATTGGGTTGAAAGGGATATATGCTTAAAGCGTTATTATATTAGCCCATTATATTATTGGGTTGGACTAAATTTCAGCCCAACATAATATTAGACTGAAAGGATATATTATTGAATTAGTTTTTAGCCCAACATAATATTGGGTTGGGAAATCATTGTATGACCCAATAAGTAATTAGGCAGAAACTAAAAATTAATAAGCCACAAATATAATAACTAATGAGCTTTATTGAATCATTAATATTTTTTAGAAATGGTTGTGAAAGATAATAAGCCTAATAAAATATATTGCCCACAAATTTATTAGGCCATAAGCAACTAAAATTTATGTGGCCCAATAAATAATAAGGCCATTAAAATTTGTGTGACCCAAAAATTATTTAGCCACAAATATAATAACTAATGAGCTTAATATTTGAAAAAAATACTTATGAAAGATAATGTGCCAAATAAAATACATTATCCAAAGATCTATTAAGTCATAAACAATTAAAATTTGTGTGACCCAATAAGTAATAAGGCCTAATTATTATCCTATTTTTTCCCATAGTTTTTCTCTTTTTTCATATGTTCCCTCTTATTTTTTCTTCTATTTTTCCTCATATTTTTTTCCTACATTTTAGCTTTTATTTTTCTCCTATTTTTTGTCCTTTTTTTTCTTTTTTTCCTCCAAAATTTTCTTATAATTTGCCATCTATATACTTCATATTTTTATGCTATTTTTACAATATATTTTTCTTTCTTTTGTTTTCTCTTACTTTTTTCTTCTCTTTTTCTTTCTATTTTTTCTCAAAACTTTTTCTCTAATTTTTCCCTTCCTTTTTTTGGCCCATTTAATTGTTTGGGCTTATTTAAGAAGTTGGCCCGTATTAAAAAGAGTTTAATATATTGAAATGATTGGGTTTGATAGCATCTATAGGCCCATCTAATAATTTATAAATATTATGGCCCGTAAATTAATATAATAACTAATGGGCTTACATATGAAAGTGGCCCATATTAAAGAGAGTTTTATTTAGGGAGCGAGTTGGGTTTAGTTTTTGGGGCACATAAATTTCAATAACTACCCTATTTTAATTGTCCCATTTCTTAATGGGTTTCTTGTAATTCTTAAAGCCTTATTTTAGTTGGATTAGTTTACATAAAATTTTAATGGCCTATAAGCAAATAGGGCTTTTCTGTAAGACCCATTTACAAATAATGATCATATTCATAATATTAGTAAAACCCATTAACAAATAAGACCCATTAACCCTATTAATAATAGTAGTAAGAATATTTCACAGATAATGATCATATTCGACTCTTCTAGTGATGTAAGAATTTGCCTTCAACAAATTAGTGACAATGATTAACATATCCTAATATTTCCCAATTAATATATAATTATTTACGCTCCCAATATATAGAATGTTTTGAGCCCAAATTAGTGAAAATTTATGTGGCCCAAAAAACAATTACCCAACAAATATAATTAATGAGCCCAAACACCAATTATCCAACTAATTGGACCAAAAAACAAAGCCCAAAAATTAATTGGACCAAATTTATAGGATTTAATATAGGCAATAGATAAAATAAGCCCAATTAAAATGACAGCCCATTAGCCTCTTTAAGGTTAAAGTCTATACATTTCATTAAAACATATAACATAAGCCCAATAAAAATATAAAAGCTATACAGCCCATTAGCTTAAAGTCTAGACTGCTAAATTCGGCCTTATAAATTAAACCCAATAAATAATATAAAAATTGGCCCATATATTTTATAATGAATTGTGACAGCCCACTGTTTAAAGCCTATATAGCTACTATGATAATATTGGGCCTTGTTACTAAACTAGTTTAGGCCCGTTAAATAAAGTGAGCCTAGACACTAAACCAGTTTGGCCCATTAAGTATAGTGGGACTTGTTATTGCACTAGTCAAGGCCCATTAATTAAAGTAGGCCTAGTTACTAACAAGTAAGGCTTAGAAAAGATAATGACTCTAGTTACTAAATAAAGTGGGCCTAGACATTATTTTCACCTATTTTTTACTCCTATTTTTCTCTCTATTTTTTTCTCCCTATTATTTTCTCTATTATTTTCACCTAATTTTTTCTCCCTACTTTTTACTCCTGTTTTTTTCTCTATTTTTTTCTTCCTATTTTTTACTTCTATTTTTTTCACCTATTTTTTCTCTATTTTTGTCCTATTTTTTCCCTATTTTTATCCTATTTTTTCTCTATTTTTTTCCCTATTTTTCACTTATTTTTTTCTCCTACTTCTCCCTTTTTTTCCGCCGATTTTTGTCCTTATTTTTTACTACTATTTTTTCCTTAAATTTTTTTTTCCTATTTTTTTCTCCTAAAATAATTGGACCAAATTTATTGGGTTTAATATATGGGCTAGTGAAAATTTATGTGGCCCAAAAAACAATTACCCAACAAATATAATTAATGAGCCCAAAAACCAATTACCCAACTAATTGGACCAAAAAACAAAGCCCAAAAATTAATTGGACCAAATTTATAGGATTTAATATAGGCAATAGATAAAATAAGCCCAATAAAAATGACAGCCCACTAGCCTCTTTAAGGTTAAAGCCTATACATCTCACTAAAACATATAACATAAGCCCAACAAAAATATAAAAGGTATACAACCCATTAGCTTAAAGTCTAGACTGCTAAATTCGGCCTTATAAATTAAGCCCAATAAATAATATAAAAATCGGCCCATATATTTTATAATGAATTGTGACAGCCCACTGTTTAAAGCCTATATAGCTACTATGATAATATTGGGCTTTGTTACTGAACTAGTTTAGGCCCGTTAAATAAAATGAGTCTAGACACTAAACCAGTTTGACCCATTAAGTATAGTTAATGGCCTAGTTTCTTAAATAAGTCCAAACAATTTTTTTAAATAAGCCCAAACAATTTCGATTAGTTAATGGCCCAGTTTGTTAAATAAGTCCAAATTATTCTAATCATTGGGCCAATTTCTTAAATAAACCTAAACAATTCTGAACAGTTGATGAGCCAGTTTCTTAAAAAAACCTAAATAATTATGATCAGTTGATGGTCAAGTTTATTAAATAAGTCCAAACAATTCTGATCAGTTGATAGGCTAGTTTTCTAAATAAACCGAACAATACTATATGGCTCCAATCAGGCCTATTATAAGATAAGCCTATGTGAAAAAATTATTGGGCTTTCTTAACGGGCCTATAGCCGTAAATGAACAAAGTTTTCTGTGTCTCTATAACATAAACTAATAAGCCCAGAAAGCATAATGCCTATGGGGAGCAAACACCACGTACTAAGCCCAAACATAAAAAAAACCCAACTGATTAGCTTAACATGACAGTACCGAAAAGTATACTTTTAAGGCCCAATATCAATTTTCCAAACTGAGGCCCATTATCAATAACATGACAGTAGCGTCAAGATATTTATCTATTTAACAGAAATATCCGACCCCATTTTTACTACTCTGCTCAGCTCAGGTAATTGAAATTCAAAGGCGAATCCTCTGATCTGTAAGAAAGATGGCAGTCGAGATGGCCTCTCGCTCTCAGGTCACTTTTTCTTCTTGTTTGATGAATGAATCGACGACGATCTGTTCTTCCTTCTCTGAATTCCATATGATCACAGGTTTTGGTGGAAGATAAATCGAGTGTTGGAATTTTGACACTGAACATACCCAAGCAGCTCAATGCTCTGTCCTTCCACATGGTATTGCATATTTCCCTCTTTCCTTTTTTTTTTTTTTTGTTGGGTACTTAAATACTGGCTCGACTCAATCTTCTCCAGATCTCTCGGTTGCTGCAATTCTTCCTTGCATATGAGAAGGACCCTAGTGTGAACGTTGTCATCCTCAACGTAATCAATCAATATTATCCTTATCTTTCCTTTTCCACACAGTGAATAACCTTTTCCACAGGGTCAGGGAAGAGCCTTTTGTGCTGGTGGTGATGTTGCAGCTGTTGTTCGTGACATCCAACGAGGTTTTTACCACCCTTCCATATTTCGTTTTCGTTTCTTATTTCCAGCTTCTATACTCTTTTTCTTTATGTTCATCGAATAGATAACTGGAGAGTCGGTGCTAATTTCTTCTCTGACGAATACATACTCAACTATGTTATGGCCACTTATAGCAAACCTCAGGTCTCACTATTATACTCTCCTTTTTAGTGTTTCACTCCAAGTGTATATAAACTCTCATCGATCCGTAATTAACACTGTCTTCAACTTATAGGTTTCAATTTCGGATGGTATCGTCATGGGAGACGGAGCTGGTGTCTCCGTGCATGGTCGATTTCGTATTGCAACTGAGAACACGGTATTTTTTTCTTCTTTCAGATGTCCATGGATAACAAATGAGACATTCCAAATTATGCTTATACAATGTCATAATTTTTGAGTGTCTGAGACAACTTTGGGGCTCTTTCCAGATATAGGCGCCTCTTACTTCTTGTCAAGGCTTCCTGGAGTTTTTGGTAACACAAGTTATATTTTGTTTTTCATGTTCTTCAATCCACGAAAGTTTGAGAATGGTTGAGGGTATGACCCTCTCTTATCCTTCCTCTCTTCTTGTTCAGGAAAGTATGTTGGCCTCACAGGAGCTAGATTAGATGGCGCCGAAATGCTTGCTTGTGGTCTTGCAACTCATTTTGTGCCTTCTGCGGTATTGAACTCCCTGTGCTTCTGCCTTCAGTACTCCCCATTACTTTTGTCGTGTTTTGGACCAGTCTTGTTCAGTTTGCTTGCAATTTCCTTGGCGTGATGGTTCTTAGTGTAAATTATAAGTGTCCATAACCAATTAAACAATATGAATGACTTTTACATTTTAGATTTGTTTTTTTATTGCTATTAGTGTCATACACTATTTGTTTTACCAATGATTGTTACTTAAGGTTGCTCTTTCTTACAGAGGTTGACTGCGTTAGAAGCAGAACTTTGCAGAGTTGGTTCAAGTGGTCCAACGTATGCCTCAACAATTCTTGATGCATACACCCTGCATCCACGCCTGAAACATCAGAGTGCTTACCACAGGCAAGTGTGTATATATAATTTTATTTTTTTTAGTTTATCTACTTGTAACCTTGTACCTGAGTTGGCGTAATTTTCCATTGTAGGTCACTATATTCAGATCATCAATTTTAATTTGCTTTAAATGTGACAATGACATATGTTTAATATGTTAATACTAATTATTACCTTAATAACTAATAAATTAAAGTTAATGATAAACAAGAACATACTATTCACTAACACCACCAAGACCAGAGCACGAGTATACTTTTGGACTACACTTGTTTGCATATATGCTCAAATGTTATCTCTGCTACTGACCATGATTATATATTAGATGTTCTTAAACTTTGAATCTTGTATTGGTGTCAGCTTTAAATGGCTCTTTACAGAATCTATTTGTCATTAAATTGTCAATGAAAACTTTGTGGGATCAAATGAGCAGAAAATATGTCTCTTATCTTTCCGTTTCTTTCTTGTGCAGGTTAGATGTTATTGATAGGTGTTTTTCTAGGAGAACTGTTGAAGAAATTATATCTACACTTGTAAGGTTTTTATTTATAGACAGGATAAATTGGCTTGTTGATCCTGAGTTGACTGATTTACCTTTGACGATGTACCCTGACCATTGTATATGTTATTTAGGAGAGAGAGGCCACTTCCGAAGGAGATGGTTGGATCTCAGCTACCATATGAGCATTAAAGAATGTTGTTTCCCTACTGATTCTTTGGTTTCTAATGTCACATATACATCGTTTCTATTTTATAGCCAAGAAATTTAATAAAACATCATATATTACGTAAATCAAAGGAGTAACTAATATTATATTTCAATTTTCTTAAAAGATTAGGACAATTGAGGTTCCAAACCTCTTTGATCTTCATCATATGTCAGAGTAGGATGTCACTATGCAATTAGAGAAAAATATCAAATTTTTAAAAATTATCTTCAAATCCGTGGGCTAACCCCTACGAAAATATCGATTTTTCGAAATATTTTTTGTATAATGAAATTATGTCCCTTTTAGTGTTGTATTAAAATACATAATAACAATCTATACTTATATTTATGTGTTCTAAGCATGTTTTAATGTCACATAAGCATCGTTTCCATTTTATTTCCAAAAAATTTAATAAAACTTCATATATTACGTAAATCAAAGGAGTAGCCAATATTATATCTNNTTTAATAAAACTTCATATATTACGTAAATCAAAGGAGTAGCCAATATTATATCTCAATTTTCTTGAAAGATTAGGACAATTGAGGTCCTAAACCTCTTTGATCTTTATCTTATATCAGTGTAGGATGTCACTATGCAATTAGAGAAAAATATCAAATTTTT
>OVBA01009359.1:0-10781 GCA_900406435.1 Lepidium aucheri | reverse complement strand
CGGATACAAAAACAACCTAAAATAGTACTCTAAAACCATTAAAAATCACACACATCACGTCCCAAGCCTGAGAAGAGAAATGATCGAGGAACCGGGAACTAACGACGAGATACTGGAAGATCACATCGATACAATAGATGAAAAACAAGATCAGGCCGCCCTGAGAACGCAAAACTACCAGCAAATAGTGGCAAAATTCTATAATTCAAAGGTGAGGGCACGACGGTTCAAGGAAGGAGACCTGGTCCTCAAGCGTGCCAAATCTCAAGCGTGCTAAAAGACAGAGTTTACCGACTACAAGACCCTGTGACAGGCAGAGTGGTGTTACGGCCCTAGAATGTTATGAACCTAAAATATTACTATGTTTAAATATGTAATAAAGAACTACGCATGAACTTGATTCCGATGGTGGAATATGTAGGTAGCTTGTATATAGACGAGTCTAGCCCCCTTTAATAAAAATGTTTTTACCTTTTTCACCAGGAATGCTAAATAAATACGAGAAGTAGCGAAAGAAGCGAAAGTCATAATTACACCCAGAGAAAAACAAAGAAGAAGTTTCCACAGCAAAAGTCTTTTCTTAAAAGAGAGAGAGAAGAAAAGATGGAGAAAGAGTCGCCTTAGACTTGATTCCCTTCCATGGTGTCAACAACGCGAGCATCTACACCAGCAGAAGGGTCCTTAGGATCGGCGTCTTCAGCGACAGGGTTCTTCGGGTCAACGATGGCGGCTGCAGGATCACGAGGGGGAGAGGAGCCTTCAATAAAATAGCTGGAGGGATCGACCAAAGGAGTCTCGACCGTGGTTTTAGCTCCAGGGAACAAATCCGGGAAAGGCAGCTCATTCATAACCAAGTCCAGCTCTTCCTTGTACTGCGCCCTTGCCAACGCCAGCTTCTCTAGAAGGGAAGCCTTCTCATTAGCAGCATCGAAGTACTCAGATTCAAACTCCTCGATCAGAACGAGGTTATACTCAAACTCGCAAATGTCAACGCTCACCTGCTACTCCGCCTCCTTTCGAGACCACTTCGCGGAGACATGGTCAAGTACCTCACGCCAACGAGAATCAAGAGCCTTCTTCTCTTCTTCCAGAGTTTGGCCCCGAGCAGCAATGTTGTCGTTACGAGACCTCAGGAGTTCAATCTCCCGGGACTTCAGGTCCTTCTCTTCTGAGATAGCAGAAAGTTGCGAGGCAAGACCTTTCTTCTCTGATTCAAGGGACTTGATCCTCTCACCAAAACGGGCTCGCTCATCCTTGAGAATCTCCTTGAGCTTGGAGTTCAAAGCCCAAAGATCCTCGAACTTCTCACTCGAGAGAGAATTCAGGAGTTTAGTCTCCAGAGTGAAGACAACGTTTTTCATCTTGTTGGTCGCCTAAACAACAACCAAAATTCCATTATAAAACCACAAAGGTTGAAGTAGGAAAGGAAAGAGACTAAAAATCAGAGTCACGAACCCGAGTTTACAGCGCGAAAACAGTCTCGAATTTACCCCGCTCGGACATTTTATCTACAAAAGAGGCCTCGTTCGCGTTCAGAAAGGCAGAGATCTCAAGCTGATTATAGGGAGGGCGATGGATAGCATCGACAGCAGAGGAGCCTAAAGGAAGCCCAGTCGAGGCTGTGGTCTGCCTATCACAGCGAGAGCATTTTGCGAGAGGGGTGATGTCAGAATCAGAAGTTGGCAGATGAGAGGCCGAAATCTGGGACAAAGCACCGGTCCCTTGAAGCCAGAGATTATAGTCCTGACCGGACTTCTCCTTCTTAATGATCTTCTTCCTCTTAGGAGCCAAAATATGCATCTCAGTCGATCAAGGAACGCGAGAAGAAGTAGAAGCACAAACGCGGATGAAAGACGCAGAAGGTTGCTTAGCTGTGCACCAAAATTCAGTAAAAAAGAAGAAGAAAAGAAGGAGAAACCGCAGGGATTGGCAAAACTAACCAACAGGATCCCCGGGAATAATCGCCAAAGAAGTTAGACAACACCTAATTCGCACCGCAAAAAAAAATCCCAATGCACCTTGCCATCTCTCAACTTATTCAAAAGAGTGGACGCAGCGACAGTAAGATCAGGAATGGGATACTCTGCAAACAAAAGAAAGAAGTAAGGAACCAAGCGTGGTAAAAAATACGGACAGATATATAAAAAATATATATATAGTCAGTCAACCAGATTTGTTTCTTCAATTTCGAATAATATAATTGGGATCAAATTCCCCAATCGCGTCCGAAGAAAGCTTGAAGAAAAAGAACTTCAACATCCAATGCGTATCCTTGCCGGAAAATACCATCAAGAAACTTCTGGGCACCACAGTTAAAGAGATACACGATCTTGGAGCCAAGATTATGTTTGGCGGTGTAAAAAGTAAGGAGCTCGTAAGCCTCAATCGAAACGCTGGTCTTAGCATCTCGAACTAAGAGAGTGAGAACGACGCAAAGGAAGGATGGACACATTTGGCCAAAGGAAAGATTTAAGGAATGAAGGACTGAGAAGAGAGAACTAGGAATGGGAAATCGAAGATGACAATCAGAGAAACAGACGGCATAGGCACCAAGCCATCCCGGCAGAGCATCTTCGGAAGATTGATCCTCTCCAGCCACCTAGATAACAACGCCTTTCGGAAAATTATAGAGTCGCCAAAGTTCATCAAGTCCTGCGGCATTCAAACCTCGCGACTTTTTCTGTCTAGAAACTCCAATCCCAGTTGGTTATCTCTGAGGAACATCGGAGATAGTCTTAGAATCGCCGGCATAATCAGAGGAAGCGGAATGAGAAGTGAGAGGCCTAGTACTCGATTTGGCAGCCATAAAATTTTGAGAAGAAAGAGTAGAACAAGAAGAAAAGCTCATACACAGCGAAGCAGCGAATGCGAAAAGCTACTAAAAAATCACGAAATAAAATGATTCGTATAACAAAGGAAACGAGAAGTACCTGTTAAAGGAAGTGGGTGGCAAAATAATAGAAGCAAGGAAGGGGAGAAGCTTTTAAACTTGCAATGACCCACAACCGGGGGAGCCGGTAATCATTAACCTCCCAACAATCCAACCTTTAAAATCAAAAAGATTTTGAATAAACGGCTAAGATCACTCAAAGAAAAAACGAATGAATTGAGCTAATAGTTAATCAAGCCCGAAGACATAAACCGGAACGACCAAAAGTCACCCCGCGTCATCCAATAAAGGAGGCGAACAAGTCGGGCTGGAAATAATCCGAAGCCTGAAAGCTTAAGCCGGGATCATCAAAATTTACCCCGCAACGTAAAATTCATCAGGCGGGATAAAGCATAAACAACAAAGGATATTCGAATAAATAAACAATAATCTCGTGGACAAAGACGAGATGATCTCCACAAATAAAACTGGCCAAACAAAAATAAAACAATAAAAACGCGCTTCAAAGAATAAAAGACATATAAATAAGCAAAAGGCAAATCGCCAACCAGTTTAAACTTAAAAGGAGCCCAAAAGTGCATACGACAACCAAAGTGCAATAAGGGATAGAAAATAAAGGCAACAAAGCTAAAAAGAAAATGAGTAAAAGAAAGAGCTTTTTCAGGTGTCACCCGAGCCGCCTCCCAAAGCGGGAAAGGGAACGCATTCAGCGTCAGTGTCGAGACCTTCATCGGAGTCAGAAGGGAAGTATTCACGCCCAGAGCTGAAGTCGGACACCTCGTCAACACTGTCCTTGTAAGATTCAAAGGAAAGACAATCCCTTTCAGCACCCAAAGAAAGGGTATCAGAAGACAGAACCCCGAACTTCACCTCCTCGACGAGTTCGGAACGCAGATCAGCCCGCAACTTAATAATTCGGTTGTCAGAGTACATCCTCAAGTGGTCAAACTTGTTCTGTACCCCAGCAAGATGCTTCTTGAACCTCTTCTTCAACACACCGGAATTCTTCCGAACAGCCCGAGCCACTGCCCTCTCGTGAGAGACCTTCCACTCATGACGCTCAAGGGATAGGATCTTCAACACATAATCGGCCTCACTGCAAGTAGAAGCCAATTTCCTCTTTGTGCTATCCACTTCAGCCCAAAGCTTGGCAATCTCAGTGTCCCGGGTAACCACAACATCATTCAAAATCCTCATACAGTCCAACGGAGAATGAGAAAACAAACCCACGATGTTCGGAAGTGCACTCGACAAAGAGCCCGACTCAAAGCCACCAACTAACTTGTTTAGTGCAGCCATAAACTGAAAAAAGGAAGAACATTTGCGAGTATAGTAAAAGAGATACCACCATGAAGAAGAGAGAAATTCGAGGTTACCGTTCCAAAGGTCCCTGCAAGCTCAATGTACAAGTCCGTGGAAGCCATAGGCTCCAAAGAGGGGAGCCTGTGGCCTCGAGACACCATATGGTGGACGAGCTCAGATAACTTAACAGTATCCTCCACGATTAGGTGGTCGCAAGTATGATTGAATGACCACGAGTGACGAGGACCCCCGGAGGACGGACCCTAAACATCGCAAGCCCAATTGAAAGGACACTCGCCATCAGAAAGCGAAGGACGGGGGCGAGCAGACTGGCTTACGCAGGGCTCTTTACCACTCCTCCGGCCCACTAAGGGTTCGGCCACCAGAATTGAGCCTATAGTATCAGGAGGGACCTCAGCATCACAAACAGGGGACATGTCAGAACTGCCACCCCGATGGTAGTTCGACATGTCCTCACAAACAGACGACCCCGACTGACATTTGAAATCTAAGGGCAAAGAAAAAAAGCAATTACAACCAGCAAGACTAAACAATTACAATCAACAAGACTAAGCAATAACAACCGGTGAAACTAAAGTATAAAAAAGAAAGACAGAATTCCTCTAAGAAAAAAAAGAACTAACTAGTGCGCACAGAGGAACCAGCCCGACCGGAGCGACGGGGTGAAAGAGACTTAGCCATTGGGTACGTGAAAAGAAGCACCGATGAGAAAGCAGAACGGATCCTCTCCCGGTTAAACAAGCTCCAGTGACAGCCGGCCTGCTTAAACTTCTCGACCAAAACAGATAGATCCTCAGGCGACAAGACAATATCGTGAGGAACTGCAAGTCAAAAAAGAAAATGCTAGCCACACAACGTCAACATAAAAACACAAAGCAAGACTTAAATACAACACCAAAAAATCCAGACCGCAAGCGGAATCATTGGAATCCAGCAACTGATCGGGAAGGAAGATCACAATCGATTCAGAGCAAAGCCTAAAGCAGAAAAACTTTCAAACCAACGGTCCTGACAAACCATGAGACCGTCGAGGAACTTAACGTTAGGGTTCGGATAGGCATAAAAAAAGGTCGGGATCCTGCCCGGCAAACTGAAAAAAAGTTGGAGGAAAACCCGCAGAGACAGCGTCTCGCCGACCTCGCGAGCAAGGACTAGAGAAGCAAGCATGGAACAGAGAAGATTTGGAACTACATGCTTAAAAGAAAGACCTAATGAACTAAGGAGAAACAAAAGCGGTTCAGGAATAGGGAAAGAGAGGTGGCAATCATCGAAAAAAGAGGATGAAATAAAGCTATAACCCGGAAGAAAGGTGCGAGGCAACCGGAGATTAATAGCGTCAGGAACCTGATGCTTGACACGAAATGCCTCCAAATTCGTCACTGAAAAATAAGGATGACGGGAAGAGGAACTGACAGAGGCACCAGCGGAAGAACGATCTTTCTTCAAAGACCATTCAGGCCCAGTGGAGGAGCGAGCCTTAGACGGGTTGCCAAACAAAGTACGGGAAGTCATCACAACAAGAGAGAAGGAAGTTGAAAAACGAGAAGAGAAAAGCTAGAGAGAGATAGCAGAGAAGAAGAACGAAGGAGTTAGAAGTTATAACGAAAAGAAAAAAAAAACTGTAAGAGAAACGAAATGTGAAAAGTCTCACGTAGAAAACGTGAAGCGCACGAGCTCAACTACAACGGCTGAGGCAGTTTTTAAAGAAATAAACCTAAAAAAATCGGACACCAAAAATGGTTAAGAAAGAAAGAAAATCGCGGGAAAAGGAAGTAAAATCTTCTCAAAAATCTTTCAGATTCGACAAAGATTTGAGGGGCAGTTGGTGATACCTAAATAAGATTGAGTCCACTAAAGCAAAGAAGCCCATTAATAATCTCGGTCCAGAAGCAAGTCGGACGACATGATCTTTGAGCTGAGGTGAACCTGACGAGTTGAACGATATTTATGACGATTGGACAGAATACAAAATTGACAAGCTGACGCAAATCAGCGAGCATAATCAATCAGAGAATCAGCGGACTGAGTTAATTGCAGAAAACGAAGCAATAAAAGAAAACTCGAATTCAATCAACATTTATGAAGATAAAATCAATCAGAATAAGTATTATGTATAAATAGAGGAATTAAAACCGAATAATACATTTCCAATTTTTTACGCCAACAAAAGACTTTCTACTTGTATTTGTGGATTTTAAATTATAACCGATTTAAGTATCAACATGAAGTATGATATCTCACTCTCTGTTACTCCCTCTGTTTCAATATATAAGGGGTTTTAAGATTTTTATTTTGTTTCAATTTATAAGGTGTTTTGCATAGTTCTAGGCAAAATTTAATGAAGTTAATACTATTTGACTTTTAATATTCTGCAGAATTATTTATGACTGGTTAGATTAAATTTAAATTAAATATTCAAACAGTTTTTAAGAGACAATTAATATGTTTCTTAATCTTTGTAAAAAAAGCTTAAAACCCGTATAAAATGAAACGGAGGGAGTAATAGTTTTTTGCAGAAGTATTTTTTTTTGTTTAATTCTTATGGAACTATTGCCAACTATATTACATAAACATATAGATTTATATTTTAGAGTCTAACTTTTAGCAATATAACAAAAGGTTAGAAGTACTTTTGAAAGTATAAGCAAATTACATTATACCTATGTGTTCACTTTGTTATGTGTATTGACTAAAAGAAATTAAATAAGTATCAAATGTAAATTAACCTCGATCAAAAACTAAGGCTACCTTCCTAAATCAACTAATCGCTTGTACCAATAGTTGTTCTAAAGACATAACATACGTGATGATATTAACCCATAAACCAAACTCTTTAAAATTTCTTTATTTTCACCTAAAAGATAATATACTGTTCAGGTTATAAAAATATAATAATTACTCGCGCTAGCGTGGGAACAATCCTAGTTTTTAGGGATAAAACTTAGGGTCTGGTTAATAGTTTTTTTGGGTTATAAGATTGGTTTTCTTGAGGGGGGGAGGGGGGGAATTGAAAGAGGCTTAAAGATCATGGGGAATTTAAATATTATTATATAAAATAAAACATTTCAAAGTTAGTCACTAATAGGATTGTTCCACATGTCAGATCTAACGACCAAATTTTTTCTACATTTATATATTGAAAGAGGCTTAAAGATCATGGGGAATTTAAATATTATTATATAAAGTAGAATGTTTCAAAGTTGGTCACTAATAGGATTGTTCCACATGTCAGATCTAACAACCAAATTTTTTGGAACTGATACTATATGAAAATTTTGAGATAAAGGTTTTAAATATTATTTTATAAAGTATAATGTTTCAAAGTTAGTCACTAACAGGATTGTTCCACATGTTAGATCTAACGACCAATTTTTTTCAAAATTTATATATTAAAAATAAGAAGATAAAAATATTTTAAGATAGATTTTTTAAATTATCTTTATCACAAAATATGTCTCTCTATCCACAATCCTAAAATAAAAAGGATTATAAACAATTATTTGTATTTATAATTTAAATTAAAAATATTTATAAATATTTATTTCATACTAAGTACAAAATTAAATAATATTATATTTAAAAATAATTATAAAATGAATTTTTATTATAAAACAAATATTTTTATATTCTTAACGAGAGAATCCTAACAGATATAATTGTCGAAAAAAATAATGTAAATTTTTAATGTATGTATATTTTTTGCAGGTTAACCTCTCTCTCTTAAATGAATATTTTTTGCCCTACATGTTTGATGAACTTCACTGATGTTTGTTTTGAGTTTCTAAATTTTACTTATGCTTGTAATATGCTACTGTGAAGCTTAATCCTATAGTCATTTTTTACCCCTTAGCCAAATTTGTTTGATTTCTTCTTTAATTTGGTTAATCAGATGACAAAAGCAAAGACATGTTAACTATGAAGCTAAATGAAAATGAGTGGTTAGAGTACGAGAGTGTGATACAAGATGTTGTGAAAGAAATGGGCTAAATAAGAACATATTTTATTATATTAGGGGTAACCATGATAACTTTGATGTTACTGCTATTGGCTTATCCGTTGATTTCTTCTCAAAGTATAGCATCAATGGGCATATGGAAAGGAAAGAAAATGTCAACACTGTGACTGTAGAGGTTGGTCAACCTCACTCAACTCAGTCTATTGGCAACCGTTTGATTCATCTGGTTAAAATCGTTAGTAATCTAAGTTTGGGTTGGTCTGATTTGTAATTTCCTTCATTGTGTCATGACCATTTCCACGCTTTATCCAAGACTATACATCATATATGCATATATATGTTGCTGCTTGCCAAGTGAGTCTTAACTCTTTTGCCACTCAATTCTTTTTTCCATTCTTACGATATCATATCCTTAATCTAGCACCATATGAAACACAACCTTGCTTACATTTTGTTATATAAACCTGGTAAGCTTTTCAGTCTTCTCTATTTGAAAAACTAATTTTTATACTGTAAAATAATTGAAGCAAGCATATATATAGTATATGAGATTAATCCATAAACAAAACTTTTAATAACTATTTTATACCACCTACAAAAAATACTCATGATAGTTTAAATTAAAAGATAATTTGTAAAGCATGGGTACCATCCTAGTTCTAAATTAATTATAAACATAAATCTTTGAGAAGAGAAAAAATCAAATAAAATGAAAGTAAAACAAGTAAATAAATAAATAATATTTATTGTCTTAACAAAATTTGTATTGTTATATATTAATCTCTGAAATAGTTTTCTTAAAAATAGAAGAAAAATATACATTTAGAAACGAAATTGAAAAATTCAAATATTTTTTCTTGAAATAAATTTTCACTTTTTTCTAATAAATAACTCAAAATATTTTTAACAAGATAAATCGTAATAGAGACTATTTCAAATATTAACAAAAAATATTTCGAATCTTAAAAATATTTTGATTCCTAAGAGGAAAATAATTATACATATCTTATATTATTTGTATATATTTATCTTCATTCCTAATCCTAACATAAAATGAATTATTAGAATTAATCTATATATTAACACAAACATGTAGACAATTTTATAACTATAAAAACATTATTTATTCATTAGGACTTTCAAAAGCTTTCAAGGATATTTCACTATTGGTTGTATTAATAAACAAACATGTAAATAGGTAAACTATTGCTTTATCAATTTTTGGAATGATTCACATATGATATGACCATCTTATCATATTATATAAATTAAGGTTTCAAAGTTACTCATTAACAGAATGATTCTACGTGTCAAAATACAACAATCAGAATTTTTTTGTATTTTTTTAAATTAGATATAGATGTTTTGATAGATTTTTCAATATTTAGCTCATCCTAATCTAGAAGAATTCATAACCTAAAAAGAAATCTTGATCAGAAAGAAAATTACAAATATTAATTTTCAAAAAATTAATTTTAACAGAAAATAATTTTCATTACTAATTTTATTATATAAAGATATTATATTAAAAATTATTTATAAAAACAGTATATATTCGATATTTTGAACAATATCTATCTATAAAGAAATCCTAATCAAATAATTGTTCAAAAAATAATTCTAACAAAGAGTAATATTTTTTATTAATCTTACTATATATAAAAAAATAATATATTTAATAATAATCTAATTGTTTTACAAATTACAAATAAAAAAGGTTTAAATACTAATAAAAACAATTGTTAGCATAAAATAGTCTTTATATAATAAGATTAGTAACATTAGTTTTTATATAATAATTAATTCAAAATGTAATAATCAATTGGGGATTGTTACACAAGTCAAATCTAATGATCAAAAATTGCTCTGTGTTTATTGTTTATTAAAAATAAATAAATTAGAATCTTAATCCTATTATATAAAGTAGAGTTTCAAAATTTACAAATCAATGATATTGTTCCATGTATCAAATCTAATGATCAAAAATTATATTTTATTTATATTTTACTAAGAAAAAAATACTAAAATCTTTTTATAGAAAGTTAGGTTTCAAAGTTACTAATCAACAAGATTGTTCCACATATCAAACGATCAAAAATCATTTCATATTTATCTGTATTAAAAAGATAAAATCAAATCCTAATCATATCTTATTATATAAAATTAGATCTCATACCATCTCCAATGTTTGCTTTCATTTTTTCTTCAAAAATGAAATTCGTTAAAATGAAGGAGGTGTTTGCTCCAATGGTTTACTTCATTTCTTACTTCAAATAAATATTCACCACAAGAAAACACGCGTTTTGCGACGGAAAAAAACGTAGCAAATCCCTCGCAAATGGCAATTTGGGACGGATTTGCGACGTCCAAAAAAATGTCGCAAAACATGTGTCGTGAAAAAAAACATCGCAAATGCGTCGCAAAACTTGCGACGGATAAGAATCCTCGCAAATCCCTCGCATAGACAGACGTCGCAAATCTCTCGCAAAGCTTGCGACGCGTTTGCGATGAAATACTTGCGATGGAATTGCGAGGCCATAGATGCGATGAAATTGCGATGCTTTTTATGCAATGGTTGCGACGTCTACTATGCGACGGATTCGCGATATTTTT
>OVBA01009358.1:0-10782 GCA_900406435.1 Lepidium aucheri | reverse complement strand
AAGACGAAGACGAAGACGAAGACGAAGACGAAGACAAAGACGAAGACGAAGTCGAAGTCGAAGAAGACAAAGACAAAGACGACGAAGACGAAGTCGAAGAAGACGAAGACAAAGACAAAGTCGAAGAAGAAGAAGACGTTTCTTCTTCTTCTTCACTTTTTTTTTATTCGAGGGTGCAATAGTAATTGCACCCTCCGTTTCAAATTTTTTTTTTACAAAAACTATTTTTGTTATTAATATAAAATTGTGTGTTATTTGAGTAATTTTTTCTTTTGTAAAATCATAATCCATAACAACAATATGTAAACCAAAGAAAGTCCGGTTTACCAATATAGTTTAGTCAACTCTACCAATCATAACTGAATAACTGATACAATTATATATCTAGTCATTTAATTATATGTTTAAGACGTGTCTTGCACTTACGATATTTTTAGTCAAAGCACTAATTATTATTTCTTAATACTCCCTCCGTTTCATAATAAGTGTTATTATAGGATTGTTTTTTCGTTTTAAAATAAGTGTCTTTTTAAATTTACGAGGTAACTTTTAGCATAAATAGTTTACTTTAACCTTATTACTAACCAATAACAAAAAACAAAATGTCAAGAGTCAATTAAATGATAAGGGTATAATAGAATTTTAATATGTTTCCTTAATTTGTGTGAAAAATGGTAGAATGATACTTATTATGAAACGGAGAGTAAAAATTTTTTGCAAAACCATGAAGGGGGTTAATAACGTTCTAGACTTTTCATTTTTTAACATTATGTGATAGACAATCTCAAGGAGGGGGATGACGATTGTGGTCAATGTTTCCGAAACATTACAGTTTTATTCTAAAGTTTTGCGATTTCTTTTCTGTCATCTCTTCAAAATAGATGAAAATAGCTTCGATGACTTCTAAATTTGGAAGTCGCAACAGTAACGTTCTAACTTCCATTGAATCAACATTATATATCTGTTATAACATCTGTAAACCTGTCCTAATTTGTTCCGTAAGCTCCAAGAATCAACTAAATCAAATAGCTAGCGATCGTTTGGATCCCAATGAACCGGTGCTTCTTGGCGACGACGGTTATAATCGCAGCAGCATTATTACCCGCACAAACCAATGCGGGTCGTCTAGAGCTAAAGAACGAAATCTCAGGGGTCTTTAGTGTCCGGAAAACGAAGCTAGCCGTGAGGTGTTGGTCCAACGAGGACGACTTAGGTTGGGACATTCTAAAGCCAAAAGAATCACGGATATGGAAGTTCACGACAATGAACATATGGCCGTTTAAGAAAACTGAGTTCAGATGCCAATTTCTTAGCGGGTTTGGAACCACAAGCCATGATGTGATGCGAGTGTTCTCTGTTGATGGGACGTTTCGGAAAGAGTGTGGAGTTGAAGGGAACGAGTGCATTTGGGTCGCTAAGAGAGATGGATTCTATTTAAGAAAAATTTCAAAAGATAAAGATGATCATACAAAATTTGTTGATGTCCTCAAAAGCAAATGGGTTTGGAAATGGTAACTCTTTGCTATTTTTTATCCAAAAACCATCGATATTCTTTTCTTTTTTTTCACAATACGGTGGTACCGCAAAGATTATTACTATAGTAAAGCATTATAACTTTTTATTACATCAACCCCTACATATTTTTTCAACAATTAAATCAATAATATCTTACTTACCTTCCATATACCCTTAACAATATTAAGGCAAACATAATTTCTTGGAGTTAATATTAAATGTGGGAAACACAATTTCCTTGAATAAAAAAAATCGGATAGAATACAGTAAAGATAGCATTATACCTTTTCTTTTAATCGTTGTTTTTTTATATTTATAGTTTCAATATGTTAGATAACTTTTCATGGATTCTTCAATTTTATCGTAATTACTAGCAACCAGTTGAGATTGGTTGATTGATGATTATTCATTTTAAACCGTTCTACTCATCACAAATAAGTAAAAAGTTTCGTTGTTAAAATTATTTTTATGTTAACGATCAATTTATGGAAATTAGCCTCTTGTATAGCATAGATTGATAAAATAATACATGTTCATTTACTCATTCTTATAGCTAGACATATTTCTTGAAGTTTATATTATTCTTTAATGCTCGAGCTTTAAACTTTTGAACTATCTTGAACTTGTGAAATTTCAATAAGATTGAGATGACAANAGAAAAAAAAAAAAAAAAAAAAAAAAAAAAAAAAATCTCAAACAGAAAAGGTCACAATTGACTCAACTATAAATACACGCGCTCATTCCGCGCGTCAAAAAATTGCAGTTCTTCGTTGTCAAAAAAAAATCAGACCGCTTCAGAGTCCGAAAACAAAAGGATCTCATGAACCATACGCGAGTCGTCTCGACCTGGACCGAGTTTACTCGCAACTCAGCCGTTTACTTACTCTTCACGTTTGCCGCCATCAAAGTCTACAAGTTTCTCTTCTGCTGTAATCGAACCTCTGAAATGTCATCGTTTTCGATGGCCACCCACCCAGAAGCTCTACGTCGGGAGCGGATTCTCTCCAGCAAACTCTACTTCGACGTCCCTCTTTCCAAGGTACTGCTTTTGTGTTTGTGTCGTGAGTTTGCTCGGAATTCGCTGTTTGACTTACGAATTCTTTCTTATTTGATCGACAGGTTTCGATTATCTATTCATCGGCGTATGACATCTCGTTCATGGGTGTTGAGAAGTTGTGGGTTTTTCCCAGACTCAATAATTCCCCAATTTTTGAATTCGTTGAATCATTGGCTTTTTAGCCTGATAATTTTAACAAAGTCGTTCTCAATTTTCGGTATACAGCTTTAGATCTTGTAAGCTCTATAGATAACTGAGGATCAGCGAGTCTCTTTAGCTTGCTGAATTGTTTTTTGTTTTCTTGGCTGATATTGATTTTTGATATTCTCAGGCACCCATTTGATTCTTCCAAGTGGGGTCGAGTTTGTAAATTTCTTGTTTCAGATGGGTTTTTGGAGGAGAAATCAATTGTTGAGCCTCTTGAAGCTTCAAAAATCGATCTCTTAGTGGTACTCTTGGTTTCCTTTAGATGTGTGAAACTGTGAACTTGATCAAAGTTTCCTTTTTCTATAAATTCGCGTCTTGATGGTTGCGTGGTAACCTTTTGTTAGCGGTTATTCTGTATCAGGTACATTCTGAGAACTACTTAAACAGCTTGAAAAGCAGTGCCACTGTCGCTAGGATAACTGAGGTGATGTTAGTTTGTTTGTTTTTGGTCACAGATCAATTGATCAATTTGGTTCTTGTAGAGCTAAAGTATTCTTTATAGTTTTGTAACGCTTGGTGTGTATTGCAATCTATAGGTTCCACCAGTTGCTTTTTTTCCGAATTTTCTTGTGCAGCAGAAAGTTCTTTACCCATTCCGAAAGCAGGTAGAATAATCGTTTTTTCCTTACCTCGTTTATTGTTTCCGAGAAGTTAATATATGTGGAGTGATAACAAAACTGGTGTTAACTAACAGGTTGGTGGGACAATTCTCGCAGCTAAACTCGCAAAAGAGCGTGGATGGGCAATCAACGTTGGAGGAGGTTTTCATCATTGTACTGCAGAAAGAGGAGGCGGATTTTGTGCTTTCGCTGATATTTCTCTCTGTATTCACTTTGCATTTCTTCGTCTTGGCATAACGAGGTATATATGTCCTAATGATTTTTGTTTGTTTCTATCTATTAGAGATCCTGATATGTAAATTATCTCCCACAACCGAATTAACTCTTTAGTTCTTGACAGGGTTATGATAATAGATCTTGATGCTCATCAAGGGAATGGCCATGAAACAGATCTCGGCGATGATAGTATGAAAGTTTTTAAATTTATTTTATGATACTTTGTCCTAATGGCTTGTGTTCACTCGGTATGGTGATAATAGTGCAGGTCGTGTTTACATTCTGGATATGTACAATCCTGAGATATACCCTTTCGTAAGCTATTATCTTTGGCGCTTTGCTGTTTGACAATCATTTCCGTTCCTTTTTAGCTTTTCTTGCTGTTGTGTCAATGCTTTTTGTGTTTGCATTAAACAATTGGATTGAACTGCTCTGTTTTTTCTTACAGGATTATGAAGCTAGGAGATTCATCGATCAAAAGGTTGAGGTCAAGGTAAGCCTATCCTGTTTCACGTATCCGCTGGAATTAATCTGATTGTTTTGGTGTCACAGTGTAACTCTGTTCTTTTTCTTGACAGAGCGGAACTACCACTGATGAGTATTTGAGGAAACTAGACAAAGCCCTTGAGGTATGCACTCATGTCATTCCCTTGAACTCTTACTTCCTGGCAGTGACGTACATATGTAATTTAATATGACTGGCGACGATAAATTAGGAACATGGGATGTAAAATTGTAGTTATGATCAAGCTGAAAGCTAAACTTTTGGTACCTTGAAAAACCATATGATTAATTAACTATGCGGTCTTTTGAAATCTTGAGAGAAAACCAATGATGGTGTTATAACTTTCAGACTGCTTCGCAAAACTTCCAACCAGAGTTGGTGATTTACAATGCTGGGACAGATATCTTAGATGGAGACCCTCTGGGACTTCTAAAGGTAATCTGATTTATGTACTGTAGATATCGCAGCAGAATATAGTTTCTTCCTCAGTTACAATACCTCTTAATTTTGTGACTCTTTGGCAGATAAGCCCTGAAGGCATAACAAGCAGAGACGAGAAAGTCTTCAAATTTGCAAGGGACAGAGAGATTCCTCTTGTGATGCTGACTTCAGGTGCGAGATTTGGATTTAACATATATAATCAAACGCGTATTTGCCTATACAAACAATGGTTTTCAAATAAAGAAAAGTTATATGTTGGTAATACACTTGTTCAGGTGGGTATATGAAGTCGAGCGCCAGAGTTATTGCGGATTCCATTGAGAATCTCTCACGTAAGGGCTTAATCCAGACTCGACCGGCGTCCACGTGAACTGTCTGTCCTATAGCCAAAACAGAGCTTCTAGCCGTGCATATACATGTATAGAGGAGAGAGACCTTTAAGACGTGTTCGTCTTCCATAGATTAACTTCGTGTGATATGTTCTTTATTTTAATATTCCCGTTTTCGTTAAGAAAAAGAAAGATGGAGCGTTTGAAATTTGAACATTTGTGTTATGTGTCTTTTGTGTAAAGTGTCAGTTTCCCCTTTAAATGAAATAAGTATATGATTTAAATTCAGCTATAAGAGATGTTTTTTCTTCTTAAAATTCACTTTGGCGGAAGAAATTTTGCAGACTTGATGCAGTTTTAGAGACATTATCGTGGAGATGTCGTGAAAAGGAACGTGTAGCAAGTTTGGCGTTGAAACATAAATAGTCGTTATCCAAAGGCTTTCCATAAAAAAAATTAATGCACCAGGAGTTCGAAGAACATTAAGTATCCTATTATATGAGAAAGGGTTTGTCAAAGTTAGCTTATCCAAACTAGATAAAAAATATTTAAATATACTTCTTCAATATTTAGCTTATCCAATTCTAAAAAGAATTTTTAACCAAAAAAAAAATTTTATTATATAAAGAAGGGTTTCTCAAAGTTAGTAATTAACAGGATTATTCCACGTATTAGATCCATTGATCCGAAATTCTTTTAGACTTTTCTTTTCAAACTAAGTAAAAAATCTTTAAATATATTTCTTTAATATTTAGCTTATCCAAATCTAAAAAGAATTCCTAACCTAAAAAGAAATTTTAATCAAAAAGAAAATCGGGAATATTAATTATGAAAAAATTAATTTTAACAAAAAGTAATTTTCATTACTAATCTTCTTATATAAAGAAAAATATTCTATTAAAATTTTTTTATAAAAAACGATATATATATATATTATATATTTTGAACTATATTTATCTATAAATCCTAACCTAATAATTTCTAAAAAATTATTTCAAACAAAAAGTAATTTTCATTAGTAAATATAAAGGAAATACTATATAAAAATTATTTATAAAAAATAAAAATTATATATATATATATATATGATATCTCAATCATATATGTGTATAAATAATCCTAATCTGATAAGATATATATTTCTGATTATAATCCTAACAGAAGATAATTATCTAAATACTCTCAAATATTTATTTGTATACATAATCCTAAATTAAAAGGAATTTTGTATACATAATCCTAATCTAAAAAAGAATTGTGAATATTAATTGTTATATATACATAAACACAGACGATTTTTTAATACCTTCCAACTTTTCAAGCTTTCTCCAATTTAACTTATTTGTTTTCGTTTACATCCAGAGCAATCCAGTGCAATCAAGAAAAACAAACAAAAAAAGAAAAAAATTAAATTTAATGTGTTATTATTTAATTTTATTATTATTAGCTTGAAATCTGATAATATTATAACAAATAGGGTTTCAAAAGTTAGTAATAAATATATTATTCCACATGTCCAACTCAACCATCTAAAACACTGAAGTATCATATTATACACAATTAGATTTCAAAAATTAGCACTCAACAAAAATTTTCAATATGAGATCTTATTATTAAGTTGGACTCTAATTTTACAAACATATAAATTTCTAAAACATTATTCAAAATGTATATTAAACATTATTTAATAAAAATACAGTCGTGCATCCTAGTTATGTATGCTACATTTTCATATTCCAGGCAAAAGTAAACTGAATATCAACATATAGAAAAACCATAGAATGCTTTTGACAATTGCGTTTTAAAAACCCAAAAGATGATACGATCATATTTATCTTCCTCATCTCTAAAAGGAACGTAGCACTATGTTCTTTGCTAAAAGGATCTTCAATTTTAAAACACATCTAATCCTGTCTCTATCTCTTCCTCGAGAAAATGTTCTCATACTCTTCTCATTCTTTATTATCCAGTCTCTAGTTTATTTTCCTGGCCAAGTTTAATATATATACTCCAAACAATTGAACTACTTACCCACATCAGCTCTACTAAAGCTGGTGTGCTAGTACTTCAATGGATTGGACTATATATATTAAACTTGACCAAGAAATTTCTCCAAGAAAGATGTAACACAAAACCAACTTTTCCATCAGAGATTATTATATTAGGTTTCTTCTTAGATAAGATGGTTCCGGAAAGCAAGGATCATCTTTGGGGAGAGAAGCAGTACGAAAGCCAGAATAGAACCGAAGAACATCTTGACAATGTAGCTGAATGCATCCGACGACTCACTATCTTCAGACACCACTGCATTTGGGTTTGTCATTGCTTGCGCTGAAGGAAGTGATTCTATCACTGCATCAGCCAAGTCGGTGATGAAGGACTCTGTGAGACCTAGTGCTGGGACCCTCCCCCAGTTCTCTATCCCTGACTCAAGAGCTAATTCCCTATACTCCATATCTATTTCTTCAAGAGTCTCGATATGCTCACTAACGAAACTGAAATCCAAGATAAGAAAGAAAAATTAGAAAGCCAAAAAGGTCCATATCTATATTATCTAATGATGTGGGGAAGTGGGAACTATCTAAAGGGATTATTATATCTTTTCTCACCTGACTGGAACAGCTAGTAGACTCTTAACACCGTTCTTACCAAGGTCAACAAGAACCTCATCAGTGTATGGCTTCAGCCATTGAACAGGCCCAACACGACTCTGGAAACAAAGAATATTGCAATCGTCAATTACAGGGTATGAATGGAGAGGTTATGCCAACTAACTTTGATAACAGATCATATGACCATACCTGGTATGCCAGTTTATGGTCATTGTGAACGCCACGGGCTCTAAGCTCTTCCATTATCAAGTCGATACACTCTTCCATCTGCTTCTGGTATGGATCTCCAGAATTCTCTACATAGCTGACTGGAACACCATGGGCACTGAAGAATATCATAACCTAAATTATACAGACAAGGGACCAAGTTAACCAGTGTTTTGATTAGAAATGTTTAATAAAGAGGAAAACACAGAGGAGAGATAGCTCTACCTCCTTAGGATCAATGAAATTTTGAAGTTCCTTCTCAATAAGGTCGGCCATAGAAGTGACATATCCTCGTCTTTGGTACCAAGACTGTATTATAGCAACTGGCACTTTAGCTAGGTACGGATCTTTCCTGAATGATAATTTATGTCAAGAGCCGCTAGCGTAACTAAGAAATATACAATGAATACACTTTTTGGCTTACACAAACCTGAATAAGTCTTGGAGAACGCGGATGCTTGAACCCGTCGTTGAGATAGAGTACTGAGGGTACAGTGGTAGTACAACAAGTCTTGTAATTTTGTCCTTCTTTATCTGGTTACATGTATAATTAGCTTGTTAAGATAAACATAACAAGGAAACAGACATAAGCAACTCCATCACATAACGGAAAGCAGCCTGTAATTATGATTATGCTGAGAGCAAAAGACCATTAGAATGTAAAAATTTACCTGCTGGGCAGCCTCCTCAGTGAATGGATACCAATACCGCATTCCAACATAAACATTAGCAACAATGTTCTTTGCTTGTAAGGCCATCTGAATGGCATCTGCTTGCTCATCGGTTATTTTACGCAAAGGAGAGCCGCCACCAATAGCAGCATACCCTTCTTTCGATTTTGGAGCACGAACTACAGATATAAATTTTGCTAAAGTCCCTTGGAGAAACTGAAATGGTCTGGGAAGTCGTATAATATCCTGCAACAAATAGCAGAATTAACCAATCAGAATTCCATATGACATTAATACTAAAAATTTCTAATAATATGAATTTTATAGATAATATCATGTGAGCAAAGTAGAGATTCTCACTGGATCTGCAAACAGATTATACAAGAAGGGTTCAACATCATTAAGTGTTTCTGGGCCACCTAAATTCAAAAGCAAGACACCAATCTTATCTTCTGCAACATGAGAACGGGTGATTTTAGCTGTAGTGTCATCAAAAGAGCAGTCTCCAGCCACAGAATGGGCTTGTTCGAACACGTTCGTTCTGAAACCACGGTGCGTGATTGCAACAGATCCTTTAGGTTTTGATTCGTTGAGGCCATAAGATATCGCTTTTGAATTGAATCGAACCAAAGACACAGAAGTTCTCATAGAACATGACCTGTAGAGACATTAATAAAAATAAAACAAATTGAGTAACTACCCAAAATTCTCCATTTACACTTGAAGTAATCGTCTTTAAACCAATCAAATCAGCAGGCATGATCAATTTTTCATGGCTATATAAAATCAAACAACTGGCGATGGTTAAAGCCCTAAAACGAAACCAAATCGATAGAGAGAACTCTAACCTGGGTAATCTGTAACCGTCAGGATTCAGAAGAGGACGAAATCCAGCTGACAAGGCAGTCGCCTCCATAGCTACAATTGAAAGAGAGAAGGAGAGAGATCGAATTTGGGAAAGAAAAAATTGGATAATGGGTTTAGGGTTTTGATTAGGTAAGCCCTTTAGAGCGAAGAAGAGATCCCAAAGTTTGTGCGAAAATGCGAAGAAAGTAGGTGAATTGGGAAAATCAGAAAGACTTTTCCATTGGAGCAGATAAAGCGTGTTTTCATGTCAAAATTTATAGGTTCCAAAATGGGGCCGCTCAAAATTTCCGAATACAACCAAACCAAACTAAATCAAACCGGTCCATTAGCTGTGAGTGTGTTCACATTCTTTTGTTGATAGTTAAATTTTTTAAAATTTCATACGAGTTAGTTTTATTTATTAACGAATTCATCTAAAAAGTAAATTATTCTGTATTTGTATGTATTTTTGATTCAACTTTTTGTGGATCATTTGGAATAATAATCACATTTATCTTGCATTATTTGATCTTATAATAATGTTGCCATTAAGATCCGTTGAATAAACGGAGATGGAAACTAACACGTTTCCGGATACGTGGCCGAACAATGGCCACTCGACCAGTCAAAACAATTCGATACTTTGAATGGTTAGTAGTATACACACGGTTTGCAAATGAACGCTAACATTTCATTAATATAAAGGTAATATCCATGTTTGGCCGACCCAAGAAAGTATTAGGCGCGGTATGTGAATATGATACGTATGGGCAGACCGAACATGATCAATATTTGTGTTCTGGCCAAGGAAAGGCATTGGAAGCCTAATAAATGATCAAAATCAGACAAAACCATGAAAAATAAGCTAAGGATAGAATTTAGGACAACAACCTAGGATTTAGACAGAATCTAGGAGGTTCGGACATGTTGTGTCTAGTTTTAGACAAGTGTTGGTACCAGGTCCAAAAGTCTGAAGAGGCCCAATAACGAAGAACAAGAGAAGGTGGGCCGAGCCGAGCAGGTGGCAAAGCGAGCCTCATAACGTCCGAGGAGCGAGCACGCGAAGCCAGGAGAGCGTAGCCGACTAAGCGAGCAACCAATCTCCGCGGAGCTCGCCTAAAATCAAGGAGGAAATCTCGGAGAATCTCGAGAGGATCTTCTCCAAAACCCCTAGAGCAAAAGTCTATAAATAATAGTCCAAAACCTAGGAATAGGGATAGGAAAAAATGGGAGAGAACAATCCTAGAGCTTGAAAGATTTATTTCGCCTTTGTTTGTAATCCATTTTCATCTAATAAAAGTACTTGATTCAAAGTTCCTCAATTTGATAACGAGTGTTGAGTTCTAGCATCAACATTTTGGCGCCCACCGTGGGGCCTCGAATCATTCTGACCGAAAAGTAAATCAACAAGCGGCAAAAATGGATCCATCGAACAATCAGGGCGACATACCAGCGACATCGAACGCATGTCAAAGGGGACAACCATCAAAAACTACAACCACGCGAGGACAAACCCTAATCGACCTACGCCAAATGATGGTAGACCTGGTGGAGCA
>OVBA01009357.1:0-10782 GCA_900406435.1 Lepidium aucheri | reverse complement strand
GAACTTAGGTAGATTTGAGTTAACATCATGTTTACCTTTTTTGAATGCACACAATATCAAAATAAGCTTTAAATCATTTCTCTTGGCTCCAAATAGCACCGAAAATGAAAGATTAAAAATTTCAAAACCTTGAAAACGGAAATTAGTAAGTTTTTTAGATAGAATTGAAGAGAGAATGAGAGATTGTTAGGTTATAATTGGTGAATAAGCATAATGAGGTGAAAATTGGTTGGTGATGGTGCATTCAGAGCTTCAATTTAGGTTGATAGTGGTGGGTGACAGAATTGAAGAAGATGGCAATTTTGTAAATATTTGAGATTTGAGACCTATTTTAGACTTTTTCATTGTGAAGAAAAAAAAAGAAAAAAAAAGTTGATGGCAAAATCGAAATTATGAGAAAAATAAGTGTAAAATCGAAAAAAAAATGTTGCAAAAAATGGGAGTTACTTTTTTAATTGACCCAAGTCAATGGGTCAATTTTGCAACTACCCCTTCTAAAAATTTGGAACATATACACTAAAGAACATGTTCAAACAATTGATATGGTTCTTTGTGATTTTAAAGTACGTTATTATTAATTTATATATGTGAATATCTTTATAATAATTTAAAATATTTTTTAATTAACTGATATATATATATATATACATATTAGGGTGAAGAATGAATTGGTTTCTAAATTCAAAAAAAAATTGAACAATAAAGTACTAAAATCATTACAAACCTACAAATTTCTCTTACAACCGGAGCTTACCGTACTTCTACTTATAACTTCAAGGTCTCTCATATACACAACCACAATTAAACCAACAGATCTTCTACCAGATTTTGTGTTCAGATTAAAATTGGTTAATTACTCTAAATTATTTGAAAGACGACTTAAAAATATCTATCTTACACATAAGTAATAATTTTTTAAGAAAAATATTATTTTTGATTATAAGTATTAATAATTAGAAAATAACAAGATTTGTTATATATAAAAAACATTATATATATTATAAATTTTATATACAATCGTATTTGTAGTAAATATATTTATTAGAATATGTGTATGTATATATTTGATTATAAGTATTAATTATTAAAAAATAAGTATATTTGTTATATATAGAAGACATAAAAAGGGGAAAATCTATAATCTCAATATAAATGTGTAGGAAAGTAACCAATTTTTCACAAAATATTAATTATAAATAGAAGATATAAATAAATATATTTTTTAATAATAAGATTAAAAAACAGAATAACTAATGCAATCAACATTTATAAAAACTAAATAACTAATGATATCAACTTTTAAGTTTTTATAAACTAAAAATTATATTAGTTATAATAAATATTGGTTTTGTTAATATATAAATACATATTAATTAGATGATTATACATACATTTACATTAGTATATACTTGGTGAGAATATTAATAAATAAAAATATATGTTAAATCGATACTATAAAACAAAAATATACAAGGATCTACAAACTTAAATGAATACGAGATTAAGATCCTATATATACATATTTATATTAGTATATACTTGATAAATTACTTATGATACTAATAAATAAAAATATGTGTTCTATCGATAATGTATAACATAGCAAAATTAAACATAGATCTTAAAACCTAAATAAATACGGATTCAAAGCCCCAAATAAATACAAGTCTAAAAATTAAAGTTATAAAAGATTCAAAAAAATTTATATGCAAAATTATAATGTATCAAAACTTTAACAGAGGTAAAAATATATATTTTGTGTACAAAACCGGTGATCATTATAAATTTATTTTTAATATATGATATATATATAATTAATTAATTAATAAATAATTATATATACAAATCAAACCGTAAAATTAATAAATAAAACAAATAAATATTACCTAACCCGTATATAGCACGAGACATTATCTATATTATCTAGTTAATTATTATAAATCATTAAATTTATTAAAAGTCTTAATTGAATAAGGCACTTAATATTTTTCGACGGTAAATGGGCTCAAATGGAGCCTGTATTTGAGGCCTATTTGTTTATGCTAGTAAGCCCATAAAGTGATAACTCAAAAAGTGGATATGATTTTATCCTGAGACGACTAATCCGTGAGAACTCGCCTTCAACTTTCACTACTTTCAATGGCGTCTTCTTCTCTATCAATTCTTTGCAGCTCAACTTCGTCTTCTCTGCATCGCAACTCTAATCCATTACATTCTCTTTCCGTTAAATTATCCTCCAAACCTAATGTTTCCGAACAGTTTCTGGGTAGGAAACAGTCCCCACTTCTCTCTTCAACCCCGAGATTTCTCACCGTTATTGCCATGGCTCCTCCTAAACCCGGAGGCAAAGCCAAAAAAGGTACGATTTTTTCATCACCCATTTCCTTGATATGTAGACATTCTCTTAGTTTCTTTGCTTAATTGGTGTTATGGGTTTGGAATTTTGTAGTTGTGGGGCTTATTAAACTGGCTCTAGAGGCGGGGAAAGCAACTCCAGCTCCACCGGTAGGTCCGGCGCTTGGTTCGAAGGGAGTCAATATTATGGCTTTCTGCAAGGATTACAATGCCAGAACTGCTGATAAAGCTGGCTACATCATTCCTGTCGAAATCACTGTCTTCGATGTGAGTTTTACTTATTTACACTCTCTTACTTACTCAAACCTTGATTTTGGTTCGATTCATCTAAACATTAGCAACATTTTGGTAACTTGACTTTTAAAAACTTGGGTTTTCAATATGTTGTAGATGTTTTGTATATTTTATATCCATTTGGAACTTGTGATAATGGTTATGTATGTATCTCGAGACATAGCTTTATGAGATTGTTTCACGGAGTTTATATGTATAATTGCAGGATAAGAGCTTCACTTTTATCCTCAAGACCCCGCCTGCTTCGGTTTTGTTGCTTAAGGCTGCAGGTATTCGTTTGCCAAACTTGAATGAGTACTTTGACGAATGAATGTGAATTTTTATAATAGGTTTGCCTCTATAGGAATGTGCATAAGATTCGTGGTTGAATAATATCGTGCTTTCGCGGAGCTGAACAGGCTGTGTTTTGCTTAGATCATTACTTGTTCTCCTTCCCAAACTATACAAATTCATATATATAGCACGGAAATATAACAATTGGCAAGAAAATCATCTGTATCAAATATATTTTGTGATGTTGATTTCTCGACTTAGATCGCTTATATGATGGTATGAGGTGTGGTATACACTTTTTCCGTTTCCTTCCGAGTTGTTAAATGTCATTTGAACTTCTGCTCAAAGATAGAATAATTGGTATCAAATCATATATTTTGTGATGTAGTTCTTGGAAACTGGATGTGATGATATATCAGTATGTGTTGTGGCATTTACGCTATTATTTCCTTGTCTCTTCCTGGTAGTTTTGTGATGTTTGACATTTGTTGAGCTGTGGAAATAGGTCTTGAAAAAGGATCAAAAGATCCAAAGTTAGCCAAAGTTGGGACGATAACAAAAGATCAGCTGCAGACAATCGCAGCAGAGAAGCTCCCTGACCTGAACTGCACAACCATTGAATCCGCAATGAGAATCATCGCAGGAACTGCAGCTAACATGGGAATAGACATTGACCCTCCGGTTCTTGAACCTAAAAAGAAAGCAGTTTTGTTGTAAAAGCTTCCTTGATAGGTTTCAATTCGATTATGCCTTATCTGTTCCAAAGTGTAATGTAATTTCCAACGTGATACATGAGAGAGTTCGATATTAAGATAATTTTGCATATACTAGAGTCTTGATGCAACATGTGTATGTGTGTTCTGTTTATCAATAATGAAATTCATTAGTGCAACACTTGAAACGCATGAATTGGTAGAGTCTCTTAATCAAACTCCTTGAAGTGTTTTAGCAACGGAACTAACGAACTAATTAGCTTTCTTTATTGCAGGTGGAACGTTGTTGATAACCTGGGCTTAGATAATGTGGCCCATTTTCTTATTGGCCTCTAAGCTCAGACTTTCTTACAATAACAAAGAGTCTTTTGTCCCACATCGGAAACTTTTCTCTTTTTGCTCTCGTTTATATATCAGATGGAATCAACTATTGAACGTCGAGCTAAGTAACGAGAGCTTGTAACCCGAGTGGGGACAATAAGATGGTGGAACACTGGTTCGAGTCCACGAGTCGGGTCTGATGTGGCAAGTTTCTGAGCCGCCCAGTCCAAGCTGTGAGTAATCCGTGTGAGTTTAGCGAAGGCATGGCTCAGGCGGGTTCTAAAGTTGGAGGGTAATGCGTGAGGCTGGTTTCACAGAGCAGCGATCACTTCCCGCTTACAGCAGTGGACGGATAACGGTCCGGCGCCACTCAGATCCACTATGGCTCGCTGGTTCGACCTCAGCTGAACCACCATTTTTTTCCCAAAGGTCAAGTTTTTTAAAATGGCTGAAATACTCAATTCAATAATCCTTTTGAGTCTGAATCTGGGTAATATATATCAGTCGTTTTTGTGAAACTCTACAACTGAGAAACAAAGAGATGTGAATGGAACTTGGACATTAGAAAATCCAGCGAGACGAGCTAAGATCTCGAATTCTCTCTTTGTACGTTCTTTCCCTGATGGGTTCAAGTTCATCATGAACAACTCAAACTGAAACAAGCTTCTGTCTAAGAGAGTGTCTCTTGGGAAATCTGGGATTACCATATCGACCACAATCACCTTCCCGTTTGATGGTAGCGATTCATAACAGTTGCTGAGTATCTTCACGCAATGCTCATCGTCCCAGCTATGGAGCATCCACTGTTGTAAGTTGTACCAAAACACACAAGAAATCTAAATGTTAGCTTTTCATGTATATGAATCTGTTAAAGACTTGATAAAAGCTTCAACATAGTCAACCTTCATGAAAATAGCTTCTCCTTTGGGAATGCTTGTAAACATGTCTCCACCAACATGTTCAATTCCTACAATCATAAAACTTTATAAATCATTTTACAGTACAAGAGAGTCTATTCAAGAACTTGTTTGTGTACCTGGAGAAGCTGATAAAGTGTTGATTAGAGAGGGCAAATCAAAATTAATAGCTTTAATGATGTGAGGATGTTTAGAGATGATTTTTCTGAGAAGAGAACCATCTCCACCACCAACATCAACCAACGAACTTACACCATCAAATCCATTGTAATTCTTCAGTAGTTCTTCCATGAAAACATCATTGAAACCTCTCATGGAGCTTTGAAACACTTCTCTGAATCTGGAATCTCTTCCCACGAATTCGACTGCGCTTGAACCATGAGTGTTGTTGAATGGAAGCCCTCCTTCGAGAACAGAATCTTTAAGGTTGTACCTTTTCATGAATCAGGGGATTTCAGATAACATAACAAGACAGAGATCATCACGTTTTGAGATAGAGAGTTAATGAATTTACCACATATCAATCACGACCTTGTCCTGGAACAAGTTCATCAACGGAGCCAAGGAGCCACCTTCATCTTGGTTCTTCGCGAAGTACTTGGAAACAGGAGCTAAGCCATAGACCGTACATGGCTCAACGTTCTGGTCAGTGGAAACAGAGCAAGTGACTATGGAATAGCTTGCAAGAAATCGAAGAATTCGATTAACCAAGCTTGAATCATGCCGTTTTTTTGTTTGATCAGATAAAAAAGACACGATATGAGAAGCAGAGGAAGAGCCATATTGGGACAATATGTCGAAGAGACCAAGATCTATGGCTGTCTTTAAAACCGTAGGAAGAACAGAGGAGCTCGATAAGATCATTGCATACGAGAGATGGTTTTGTTCTTCCATTTTCAGATCCTCTTGCTTGTTGAATCTGAAACAAAGCAAAGCTTTTGAGATTTTAGTTACATTTTTGAATGTCGTTTCTCTGGACTTTATAAAACCAGGAGTAATAGCTTCTGTTTTGACTATTCAGCTGACATGTTTGACAAGTAACTAAAGAACCAACCCAAATAAAATTCCTAATGAAGCAGAAGCTTCCCGAGTCGGAGAGGAAACAGTGATCAAGTTTTATTACGGACTAAGGCCCAATGGGCTTTTAAATTGAGAGATAAGGTGAACCGCGAAACAGACGATTTTTTATTTCATTGTCACTCACTCACTCTTACTGGGATAGAAGAAAGCAGAATTAATTAGGCTCGAATTTTCGTTGCTTATCGTTAATCGTTCGCTACGAAGGAAAAAGATGCCAGGAGCAGTGGTTGAGGAAGAGAAATCGCAGGAGAATCTCAATGAGTCCATTAAAGAGCAACTAAAACTCGAGGTTCGTTTTTCTTATCATCTATTCGATTTGTTATTGTCGAATTTTCATAATGTTTGTGGCGGAAACAGAAGGAAGATGATGTTGTTGTAGAAGACGTGAAAGACGGAGAGGAGGAAGAAGACGACGACGAAGAAGAAAATGAAGACGTCGAAGGTAATGTATTATTTATTCTCTTCATTTCATTACTTTTCTTAACCGGAATGCATTCGTTTGATTTGGAGTGATTTAAAAATGTTTCGGCATTAAAAAACAATTACTTTGGATAAGGTTTGTCTCGTAGGTTTATGGTAAAATAAGTTTGTAGAAATCAGAAACTCACATTTTTCAGAATATTGTTGAGTTTGAGGTTTTTGATTAAACCCACAATTCTTGTAAACTTAAGCCTAGATTGGATTAATGTATCTAGGCATCAAGCTTCGTTATTGCAGATCACGTTGATAGTATTGCATTAAGATTTATGGTTTTCTATGTTTTGCAGTTCTCATAAGAGAAACTTTCGTTGATTCTGTGTGTTTTGGTGTTCATTTTCGATTGTCTAGGTGAAGGAGCTGATGGGAATGAAAATTCCAAGCAAAGTAGAAGCGAGAAGAAAAGTCGCAAAGCTGTGCTCAAGCTTGGTATGAAACCTGTCTCAGATGTCAGCAGAGTGACAATCAAAAGATCCAAGAATGTAAAAAACCTTCCAACCATATAATAAACTCTCAATATTTCATTTTTCTGGTTATAAGTTTACAAAAGGTTTCTTCCAACAATATAATAAACTCTCAATATTTCATTTTTCTGGTTATAAGTTTACAAAAGGTTTGATTCTTGAAATATTGCATCTACATCAGGTAATATTTGTCATCTCGAAGCCAGATGTTTACAAGAGTCTCAATGCCGACAGTTATGTCATATTTGGAGAAGCCAAGATCGATGATCTAAGCTCACAGCTACAGACACAAGCTGCTCAGAGATTCAAGATGCCTGACATGGCATCCATGATCCCTAACAATGCTTCTGAAGCTGCCATGGCTCCACTAGCAGAGGAAGAAGACGAAGAAGATATTGATGACACAGGTGTTGAAGCTAGAGACATTGATCTTGTGATGACTCAAGCAGGTGTCTCTAAGGCCAAAGCTGTCAAGGCTCTAAAGGCTAGTGATGGAGATATCGTTTCAGCTATTATGGAACTCACCACATAGTGTCACAACTACATTGTCCTTGGATTTTGTTTCAGTGCTTTTTGTCCCCAGTTACCATTTACTTAACACATCATCGACTTTTAGCTGTTTGCCATTAATTTGAGTTCATTTTCTCTTCTACTTTGATCAAAATATATCTAAATTAGGGTCTTATGGCAAGTTAGTAAGATGCAATGTATATAACAAAATAAAACAGATATGACGTAGTACATAAAAGAGTAACAATGGTTCGTTTATACATCTGATAATACAAGAGCAAGATTATAACAAGAAAACATTATAATCTTCAGCAATCAAATAGGCTCCACGTCCAGAAGTACGCATGTTCTGACAAGAAAAAAGACATAATCTAATCATTCTCTTGAATTGACATGACCGTAAATAATAGAAATGGTAACTTGAATGAAAGAGAACAAACTTTATCCTTATGCACAATTCTGCCTTATCGTGTCCATCCAGAAAACGGAGATGTTGAGGAATTTTCTTTGATATTTCACATGCCAACCTGCAAAATCGATGGCAAATCTTGGGCAAGCCTTACCAATCTGACATGTAATTGCCCTTCAACGTACATTCTAAATTAAAAGTAAAGGAAGTGTTCTTTTAGAGATGGTATTATAAATGATTTAGTGTCACCTTCCTAACATCTTCTCAAGGAAGTGGATTGGGAAGAGTGGTCTCGTATACCATCAAGCACCTGTCTGCTTCAGACTTCAGCCACATGCTTTTATAGAACAGTGCATGTTGGTTGATCTGCTCCTCCCCTTGATGATATTGTTGGTAACCACTTTTAGCCACAACCTGTACACATTATCAAGTAGACGTCTACCCCCCACTACATGCTAATTATCACAACTCAAATGTATGCAGGAAAAGAATACCCATACCTGACCGAAGCCATTATCTTTGGTCGCACCATATTGATACAAACGAGAATCTGGGACCATCTCAGTTGAAGTCACGGAGTATTTATCCTTCCTTTTCACATCAAGGTCCATAGTCATATTGTTTGCAGTTGGAAGCTGAAGGTCTCTAATCGATAGCTAATAGAGAAGATTTGGAATCATGGTGACCAATTAAGACGATATCATTTTTGTATACTCTACAAGAGAGAATGCTAAATTTCTCTATAAACCAAATGTAAATGAGTTTTTCATGGTCAATGAAATCATGTGGCTACCAAAATATATATACATAAAAACAGGTAACAGCATACCTTACTCTTGTTAGGCCTTAGCTGTAAATCATATGAATTGCGTTGTGCAATGCTTTGGTTTCCAGGCTGTTCCTGACTGCTATTTTTGATGTACAAGTTGAGATTCTGCACCGTACTATTAATGAGATCAAGCTCTTCCTCATTCGGAGAATCAGCAGATTCTGAACCATGTGCAAGTGCTAGTAACTCTGACAGTCCATGCATCGTTGTAAGTAGTTTCTTCACATCCATTTTTGGATATGGGCCAGATAAAACTTTCACGTCACCTGAAGATGAAGAACCAGCAGTTCCTACGACATGAAATGGAAGAGGGTGCGTATAATCTTTATTACCCTTTACAGAAAGTGTAGTGTTTGGTTCCACCGAATACCACTTAGTAGACCCAAGGTTACCGTCCAGCTTTGGGGATATAAGTGAAGAACTTCCACGTGATATGTTGGGAAGGATGTGTTCCACATCTACAGAGGATTGTGGTAAGTCTACATCTACTCCACTATACTCCATATAACCACTTGGAGGGAATACACCGGCAGTATTCACTACCAGCGATAAATCATCTGTAGCTTGGTTTTCGTAATAGCCATATACTTTCGGTTTACTATCTGCAAGGGAGAACTGAGGGGCCAATGGATTCAATCTCCGCTGACCATGAGACTTCTTGCTGGAGCTCCCAAGTTTTGCATGCTCAGTTATCCCAAAAACAGATTTACTACGAGGATTGTATGAAGATGTCGAACCTACTTCCTGAACGCCATCAGGATATCGAATTTTTATACTGTGGCCAACCTCTCCAGAAAGTGTCTCTACCTTGACCTTATTTAGTGACTTATCATCTGAAGAAGTAAGAACAGAAGATGAATGTGCATTTGTCTTAAAATCTCCCAGCTTCTCTTGGACAGAAGAACTTAGTTTTGCACTAGAGGGAACAAAAACGGGGGCCAAAGGGTCCAACCTTTTAGATAGTTGGAAATCATTTCTAGAATCCGGCATGCTAGCAGTCTTCGAAATGCTATCACTACATACAAAACCGAGAATATCATCTGCATTGTCGGTCAAGATGCTTGTCCTTATCGTGGCATCATTTCTTCCATCTTCAAGAGGATCTGTTAAGTTGAACTCTCCAGATGATGATGGAAAAGTTGAAGACAAAGACTTCTTCAAAGACGAAGAACTATTATCTTCATACTTTTTGCCATCCGTATCACATTTCTTCTTAGAACTGGATGGTATAAACTGAGGTGCTAAGGGATTCAATCTATAAAATCCACTAAGATCATCAGTAGAACGCCTAGAACTCACAGATTTTGTACGTGAAGCCAGAGACTTGTGAGAATAGATTCCTCTCCAGCAAGGAGAATCTTCCTCAGAGTCTGTAGAAGAATTCTCAGAAACATCATTTGCATTGGCACAAGACTGATCCATCTTTTTATCGCCAGCAACATTAAAGGGCTTAATCAGAACCTCAGGCAATGGATTAGATTTCAGCAAAGCATTTCCAGAGCAAGCTATCTTGTCCTCCAAAATCAATCCTTCTGCAAAATTCACATGTAACCTCCACAAAAATTAGTTCTTTACACCCACGATAAAAACTCTGTTTCCAAAATTATCTACTTATCCAACACACAATAGCACGAATTTCACAAACATAGACCTTAACATCAACAAAAAAGAGAGTCAAAGAATTGTGTTTTAACCTTTGGTAGTGTCTACATCGCGAGACAAATTAGAGAGAGAATCATCATCACCAAGGGCACTTCTCTGATCATCGGAGGACAAGAAAGAAAGGTCTAAAGAGTAATCATTCCATACAGAATCATCGTAGGAAGAAGAAGAACCGATGGCGAAGGATCGAGCGGAAAGTGAAAGACCGGTCCGTAAACCATCAATTCCACGAGTACACTGCTTCATCTTATCGCTCTCTATCTCCGTGGTGTGGCTATGGCGTAAAAAGGAAGCCTTTGTAAAGAAGAAGGGAAGAGATTTGCAGGCTTTTTCACCTTCTCCCCTTCCCCTTACTTTTTTCTTTGAGGTCAAGAGTCGGATTAAAAAAAAAAGAACACGTCGTTCTCTGTTTACTCGTCAAACTTCGGATGAGGACATAATCCCACCATTACTTTTTTTTTTTTTTTTTTTTTTTAAA
>OVBA01009356.1:0-10783 GCA_900406435.1 Lepidium aucheri | reverse complement strand
TAGTTTTGTATTTAAAATCAAATTTTAGGTCATTTTAGTTAATTCTCCCTATTTTATTTAGTAGTTTTACTTATACTATCTTTGTCTTATAATAAATAATGTTTCAGGGTTAAATTTTTGTATCAAATATTTGATGTTTTAGATTTCCAATAAAAAATTGATTTATTTTCTTTTTCAACCTTACTATTTATTCATATTAGTTACAAAATAAGGATAGTTTAATATATTTTAAAAAAATTCTTAATTCTTGTGTATGTATCTTAAACATCAAATATTACGAAAGAGATGGAGTACAATTTATTTATATAGTTTTCTTGGTTTTTATGAAAACACAAATATCAAGTTATATACAAATATCCTCGAAGCATGTGTGTTCTTATATTAGACCGTAGTTCTAATTGCCGCATTGACCATTCAATAGCCAAATCCCCTACCTAACAATAATACTCTATATATGTATATATATATACAATTTGTATACGTATACACTTATAATAAATTTTAATATTTTTGTAAGAATTTGATGCTCCGTAATGGTTGCTGCAACCATTAATGTTCCATAATTTTAAAAGTGAGGGAGCTTCTGCCACATTTAATGTTGTGTGACTTTTTTTTTAATAACGTTAATGTTTTTTTTTTCTTGTGGTAAGATGTTAATATAATGTTAATGTTATGAGAGTTGTACATCCTAATTAAGTTTCTTTTTATCTATATTTGTTTTCACACACTCTTAACCTTATGATGGTGTAAACAAAAGTTTGATATGTTTTTTAAATTTATTTATAACATGATATATAATGTGCAAAAATAATTTTTAAATTTATTTATTAAAATCCATATTTCATAAAATTTGTGATAATGCTTTATAGTTAAGAATGAATTCAAGTCTGAGAAAACGCATTTTGTAAAGTAATTATATCAACTTCTAATATGCTCTTATCCATCAGAGTTCGATTTTGAACAATTATATTGTCTTTATGTGACATTATTTGGAGTTTTCAGAGGCTTTGATATATGAATTAGTTATTATCAATCTAACTGTTTGACAAAAAAAATCTGATTCTAAGTTTTAAATTCTTAGATCAATAATAGTAAGCTTTGTTTTTGTCTCTCTAGCTAAAACTGATCTTTAACAACTTAACAAATGTATCTCCTCATGATCATTTTTTCAACAAAAGTAACGAAGAGGTATATTTGTTAAATGTTTGTATTTTCTGTATTTTTAACATGGATTTTTAACTGGATTTTGATTTCAAATAGATTCGTAACTCCATTAATAGATTTGGGACTATGATTTTAGAGTTATCAATCAATTGACAAAAATAAAATAAAAAATGATTTAAACCATAAGATGACATTACATAGTTCGATAATTATGTACACCGGTTTTTGGGTTTGTTGTGAACCCTAAAAAATGAAGAATCTAATAGTAATAATTTAATGAAATGTCATTAATGAAGAATGGTTATAGTAATGTAGCTGTAATTAATCATATTTAATGTCAATAATCAAATTCAGCTAAAGAAACATCTTTGTGAATTTCAAGAAAATTAAGATCAAATGTCGTTTTCTTATAGAGATTTCTATTCCCTATGGAGGTATCTTGCCGATCTCTAGGTCTAAGTCATCGGCACTACTCAAAAATTATGTCACTATGATTTAATAATATGATTTTAATTAAACACATCTTTTATTTTAATCACTCGTAATCAATTTGCAGGTATCCTTCAAATCATTTGTCGGGAAGCTTTTAGAGTCAAATCAAAATATTAAAGCATTCAAATTTTGATATTCAATGTACTATCTTTTTATTCTAAATAATGATGTGATATTATGTAAATCAATATGTAACAAATTAGGGATTTTACTGGTTTTGGGCTTCTTTTCTTTTTTTTCTTTTAATTGTCCTTATAGCAAAGAACATCAATATTACAAGTTTATCCTCAACTTGGTTGACTCTAGCTGGCTGTATTGGGAAAGGTTAAATCCTTCTACATGAACATGACATGCTACTATTTTCCTTTGTTTATTGACTTTGATACCAATTTTCTCTTGAATATAATTTTAATTTGCATGCAATTTGATAGTAAATAGTCAAATATCACAATGAAATATTGATGATATAAACCAAACAATGGTAACTTGGTGCCGGGACGGTTTGGAACAAGACATAAATTGATGATATAGAGTGAACTGCATAAGTGAAGTCATGTTGGACCTGATTTGAAAACCAATCTCGATAAAAATGATAATTCAAAACATATATTGGTAATAGTTTTTAATCATTAAGGTATAATTTACAAATGAAAGGAAAGAAAAACATAGGGAGAAGAGAAAAAGTGATAATCATGTGAAAGAGAGATATACTAAGCTAAATAAGCAAAGTTTGTTTTGTTCCTCTTTATTTTTTCCTTTTTATTCTCACTCTTTCTTTTCATCTTTTTCTTTGTTCTTCCTTTTTCATTTCTGATTTTAAACTTTTTCTTTATTTATCTTAAAATTTATATTCTTCTTTTTGGAATGAATTTTAGGGTTTATGAAAAGGAGAAATCAACCTTGGGTTTCAGTTAAAAGTAAAGTATAGAGAGCGTGTGGGATGCTAAAGATTAAACCCATTCCAAAGTTTTCACCTTTCTATTCTTCTTCATGTGATGAATATTTTACTTAACTTTATCCTTACAAAAAGGTATTCCAAGGAATTTTCATAAAAATATCATTTTATTGCAAGATATATTTAACAAAATGAAAATTTTCTGTTAAATTTCTCAGGTCATGTTATTTTCGACAAATAATTTTTTTTTCCTCAAAATTATTGCAACTCATATTAATTTATTTTATTATTGCCTTTATAAAGTTTATATACTTCTTTCGTTTCCAAAATAATGATTTTTTGTGATTGTAAAATATATTAAGAAATTTTTGTTGTTGTTAAAAGATACAAAGTATTAATCATTAAAAATGAGAATAAAGCAGAAAATGTAAAATCAAATATGCATTGAAGATCAATCTTTCCGAAACAATTTTTCTTTTTGCAGAATATCTATTATTTAGGAAGGGAAGGAGTTCATAATCAGTGATTATAAAAAAAATCAAAGAACCATATAAATCATTCTATTAATTATATATGTGACCAATCTTTTATTTTAGAAAATTCTAATTTATTGGTTTTTGGGAAGGAAAAAAAAAAGAGAGGGAAAAAGAGAAAATAAAAGGTGGAATGTAGAATTATAAAAAGAACAATAAAAATGGTTTAAAACACAAAAAGGATTTACTTTTTCTCCTCCAAAGAAAACAAAAGAGTGCAAAGAAAAAAAGAAAGAAAGAAAAAAAGAAAGTCTTATTTACCATTTACCACTTTTGTTTTTCTTTATCTCTTTGCTTTTCTTCTTCTTCTTTCTTAACCTAAGTTCCTCTAGCCCCCCCATGTCCACACAAACACTTTCTCTCTCCTCTCTCTCTCTCACACAACACTCAAGTGTCATTTTCTCACATATACTTCACACAAAAGAAACAACCATTCACTACATACTACCTTGTCATTGATTTTCTCTCTCTATATCTCTCATAAATCTTTGCAAATTTTTGCTTAACCTCAGACAATAGAAACAACATTCTCAACTAAACCCAGAAATCTCTTCCTCATATCCTAATTACCCTTTTCTTTTTCCTCCATACCCATAATAGAAAAATTAAACCTTTCTTTTTCTTTTCTTTGTCTTAATTCAACAAAACAACAACTAGGGTTCATCTCTGGATACCGACTCAAAGAAGAAGAAGATTAAATTACAAAGGTCTCTTTAATGGAGCTGTTTCCTGCTCAGCCTGATTTATCTTTACAGATAAGTCCACCAAACAGCAAACCATCATCTACATGGCAGAGAAAAAGATCATCAACAACAGATCAAGATGGTCATGAAGAACTCGATTTAGGGTTTTGGAGAAGAGCTCTTGATTCTAGAACAACTTCTCTTGTCTCTAATTCAACCTCAAAGACAAACAATCATCCATTTGAAGACCTCTCACTCTCTAACAACTCTCGTCATCAACAACAACAACATCATCATCATCATCATCATCCACAACTTCTCCCTAATTGCAACAGCTCTAACATCTTGACATCTTTCCAATTTCCGACACAACAACAACACTTACAAGGTTTTCTTACTCATGACCTTAATACTCACTTAAGACCAATAAGAGGAATCCCTCTTTACCAAAACCCTCCTTCACATCATCACCATCATCATCGTCCTCCGCCGCCGTGTTTTCCTTTTGATCCGTCGTCTCTAATTCCTTCTTCGTCCTCTTCTTCACCGGTTCTTACTGGCAACAACAACAATAGCTTTGGTACTAGTAGCGTTAGTAACTCCGGTTTAACTACAAACCCTAATTACCACAATCATCATCATCAAACTCTGAATAGAGCGAGATTCATGCCAAGATTCCCTGCTAAACGAAGCATGAGAGCTCCTCGGATGCGATGGACCACTACTCTTCATGCTCGGTTCGTTCACGCCGTTGAATTACTCGGTGGCCATGAAAGTATGTTCCTTTTACCTTAAAGCTTATCTCTTTTTCCATTCCTTAATTACCCTTTTTCTAAATTGTTTAACTTAATTAAATCAATCGTTAATTATAGGAGCAACACCTAAATCAGTACTTGAGCTCATGGATGTCAAAGATCTCACTTTGGCTCATGTTAAGTCCCATTTACAGGTAAATTAATTATATCATTTCTCTGATTGTTATGTATTCATCCATATAGTTAGTTGAGAGAAAGAAACAAAAATTAAAAGTATTTAACAAAAATATGTTAATAATAATTAGTAAATAATAATAATCGTGTTCTCGAGAATCGAAGCATTTGACTCGGTGACTTCCTTAAATCAGAGTTCCACTCGAGTCAGAACAGATCGAATCTTGTTTTCTTCTGATCCTTCTCTTTTTTTTTTTGTTATTCTTATCATAATTAAATCCAATTTTTTTTGCTCACCAATAATGCAGACTTTAGACGAGTTGTTAGTTAAGACAAAAGGAAAATGCATTTCAACATTCCATAAATATTTTAATAGAACATTAATTTTTTTTTTTTTGTGTTTTAGATCTGATGGTCCTTATAAACGATAGACAGACTTCTTTTTTTTCTTGGAAAAATAAACTTGTCCTGTTACAAGTAAACCAAAAATTACTCAATATTACTATTACTGACACATATAGAATAGAAAGTTAGAGAGAGAGAAATCGCTTCACGTAAGTGAATTTGCTATTTAAATAACCAAAAAATCAAAAAAAAATATTAGTACATAATCATAGGGTTTTGTATTTTTTGAATTATACAAATCAGGATTAATAGGTTTATCTTTTGTAATACATATGTATATGCATAAGTGCATAAAATCTTAGGACAATCTAATTAGGGATTATTTCCCAATCAAATGAACTTTCGTCAGGAAAAAACAGTTTTGATGATAAAAAATAGAGAAATGTATCAGAAAAAGGAGAGTACAAGAAACATCATCATTTCTCAATGATGAAATGGTTTTGGTCTTACACACAGTCACAGTGTGAGAGAGAGAGAGAGAGAGAGAGAGAGAGACATAACTTAACCTAACCATGGTTCTAGTTCTCTATATGTTTAATGGGCAAGGTTTTAACCATAGTAAGACACATAAATTCATGCATGGGTACATGAAAATCGCAAAACTTCATTTATATTGTCAATTAATGCTTCTGTGTCCGAACTGTTCTATTTTTTTTTCTTTTTATCTTCCAATGTGTCTGTACATATATATATATAGATTATAATTATGTATATATACATATATATATATATATTTTTTCTTATTTTGAAAATTTTCTTGGTACTGTGCAACTGTGTCGGAAGAGAAGAGTACATTGGTCTCATTTCTTTGGTCTCTTCTTCCTTTGCCATGTATACTTATACATGCATAAATATATACGAAAATATAAATTGTAGTTTTGCTTTTTGACTTACTCTAAATTATGATACTGTACATTCGTTTTATTAACTGGGATTTTGATGAGTCATTTCTCTTTAAAATATAATATCAGATGTACAGAACAGTGAAGACAACCGACAAAGCAGCAGCATCGTCAGGTTAGTTTTAAACAAATAATTCAGTTTCTTTCTGGTATAATTAATTATTTAATATTTAGAGAATTTAATATATACCATGTGATTCTGATCTAAAACCCTAATTGTTTGTTCTTAATATGATATAGGACAATCAGAGGTATATGAAAATGGGTCTTCAGGAGATAATAATTCAGACGATTGGATGTTCGATATGAATCGAAAGACCAGAGATAGCGAAGAATTGACGAATCCTGTAGAGAAGCCAAATTGTCTATGGACCAATTCTTCCGGGTACGTATACATTCATATAAGCTTTAACTATTCATGCATTCATGCCTATATATATATATATGTATACATTGATGTATGAAGAAACATAGTTAAGTTAATAATATATATATATGAAAAAAAATTTAAAATGAATGTGTAGTGTTTTCTTTTTTGAAAATGGTTTTAAATGAATGTGTATTTAAGAATTGGGTTAGGTTTATGTTGCAGCTTTGTAGTTCTGTTTTGTCTCTTTCTTAGCCACAAACCCCAATGGATCAGAGTTGAGACAAACCACATGATGGCTTAATCATCATGTGTTCTCTCACTCCACAGTCACAATAATAGACAAATACTATATGTATATATAACATTTACAAAAACACACACACATATACGTATATAAAAAAAAACTTAATTCCAAAGCTGAATTTAGAGTGTTTCGTTACATGTATAAGTCGAAACTATAAATATTTTGCTATATTCAAAACTATTATTTGAATTCCTTAATAAATTATTACTGGATTTATTTTCTAAACTAATAGATAATTATTTACTAAGCGAAAAAACTCTAAATATACCATTTTCAATTGAATATATCATGTATTTATATAAGGGAATTTCGAGATACGTAGGTAACTTAAAGCTGGTTTTGGACTCTGTTTAACACATGAACAAATGGGCAAACACATGGGTTGGAGAAAAAAGATTGATTTTTCAACTTTATGCTAAAATAAAGTAAGTTATTTTTCAGAATATAAATATATATGTATAGTTCGTTTAGAATGATATACATAACATAGTTGTATATTTTGCTTACGTTAAACAAACAACCATGAAAGTGGCCAGAGATAAAAATAACTTTGTTATTACCAAAAGAAAAACACTTTGTATTATTTTGTCTTGTAATTTCTTATCTTCCTTTTTCACTTTATTCATCTTTTTCTCTATTTCTTTGATTATTATATATATACTTATTTTCGTCTTTTATAATAGTTTATTCCTTTCTTTAAAGCGAATATCAAATATAACAAGCTTTTGTTGGCTTTTTTCAGAGAGGCACGTTTGCATGGGAAGCTAATCGATAATGTTGCAGAAATTATGCTACCTTCTGAGGTACGATACATCTTTTTCTGCAAATATAACAATGTATATGCAAATATATATACATGTTTTTGTAGTATATATATTGAACTAATATCAATATATTTATGAATTGTCGATTCCTTATCTTTGCTAAGTCACCCGAAAACCTAAAAAGGGGTGCCACAAAAAGGGCTTTCATTAAAGCTTTTGCTTTAGGAATTTTCAAAAGCAAAGGGTATTTTCTTTGTTTAGATATTTATTTATTAGGATATATAAAGAAACCTAGACCCATTGACATTGACCATGATATGAGTTTTTATTTTGACATTTGAGACATGCATATATTGTGACTTGTGAAAGCTTAAGCCTTGAGGTGTGGTTATCTAAGTTTGGCTTATAAGAGCTTCCATTGAGTTATTAGGAATATATATTGATATGTTTGTGTCAATGTCAAACACTAGTATTTAGGACAATAAATAAGGTAATTAAGTTTAGATATTAGAACTCTCGTCTTAATTATGCAAGATAATACAATAACCTTAAACCCTTGTCAAATGTTCAAATCACTTTCACTTATTAGTGTTGCATGAGTTTCTGCACTTTTTAATCAGTTTTAGTTTGTTAATTTTGATTAATGGTTGTATTTTCTCTTAAATAAACAGAAGGAAATTGATGGAAAGTGTTCAAGTTATGAGAGAATATCATCAGAAGAAATGAGCTCATCGAGCATCTCGGGAACAAGCCCCTTCAAGCCTAATCTTGAGTTTACTTTGGGTCGTTGTAGCTAGCTATAGTTATTAATTACTATTAATTAACTTCTATTTTGGCTAATGACTAGTTTCCATATTCATATCAATTGAATAAGTTTTTATTTTAAGCTCAAATCTAAATTTTCTCTTGAACAAAAACTGTTCTTTTTCCTTCTCTATTGAGAAGAGCTAGTGCAAGAACCAAGTACTCGAGGCACAATAAGTGTTATGTTAATTTCTTTTGTGTATATAATAAATTATTTCTATATATGTAATAATGAAGATAGAGAAATATAAAAAAAGAATTAAAAAATCGAGAAAGGAAAGACATAAAAGAGAAAAAGCAGAAAAGAAGAAAAGAGAGAAAAAGGTTTAAAAGAAAGACAAAAGAGGACATGAAGAAAAGAAAGCAAACAAAATAAAGGAGAATGAGTAAAGTTGTAAGAAGAATATCTATAATATTTTCAATTAAACAAATAATTAATATATTTTATTAAGAATTAATTATGATTAATATATGATTAATGATTACCTTTATGATTGCCATGAAGATTTAAGAGTGGGTATAAAGCATATGAACTGTCTGTCACCGTAAGCTTTTCGAAAAGATTATTACCTTATACAATAAAGCAAAGAATATCTCTTTTAGTATTGTAAAATAAATAAATAAATAAAACCACGTAAATATATGATGTATCATTAAAGTATATTGAATAGTTTATCATAAGGGAAAAAAAGTAAAAGACATAAAAGAGAAAGAAAAAATAGAACAATTTACGTGTATAAGTATAAGGCAGATTCCCACCAAAGAATATTTTAGTTCATTGCTTTCAATGTGTTTTGATGTTTCCTTAGTCGTCAACACTCTATTTTCAGCATTTTGTCCTCCTTGAACACACATCATTAAATATATATTAAAATGTACATATATACTCTTTACTAATTACTATCAATTAAGTAGAATGAATATATATATATATATAAGATAGTAAAATAATGAACTTTTATGAATTTCTATATAAAATTGTGATCCAATAATATCATATATTACACTACAAAAAATTTAAGCTATTGTGAAAATTGTTTTATGACTATGAATGTTAGTAATAATTTATGACGTTTTATATACAATTTTAATACAAATTTTATTTGTTACAGATCATTGTAACTCTATTTTGTTATGATTTGTGACAAAATTGTTACTATATTTATTCGTCATAAGTATATTGTGACGTTTTTGTTACCAATATGCATTTGTGACACTTCTATTGTAGCTATTTACAAATCGTCACAACTTCATAATAATCTTTATATTATGAAAAATATGTGTCATTGTGACGAAATATTACGTATCAATACAATATTTTTCTTGTAGTGTTAATAGTTGTAAATATTAATTCTAAACATACATAATTAAAAAAATTTAGTAAAATATGACTCAAGTATTGTTTGTTTCTAAGAAAACAATTGACATATTGGTGAAAATCATGTCTAGTTTTCCTTATTTCAATTAAAAACATAGAATAATGTTAGACCAATATTGGAAGTCAAATAAGAATTCAAGAAAAAAAACTCTAAGATAGTCAAAATAAAATATTAATATGATATGAAATATGTCTCACCAAAAACTAAAGGAATATAAACAAAGAAAAAAAACAATTTTTTAAATTCGAATCCCAAAAAATAAATAAGTAAAATCGATGACTATTTCTATATTTATGGATTAAATCTAAGATTTCTGTAACTTTTTTAACAGGAAACTATATAAATTAAATTATTAAGTTATTCATTAGTTAATATCACTGTATATCAATAATTTTAAAGTGATCGATCCAAACAAAAGACTAATATGAGATTATACTAATTATTGATGTACAAAGTTCTTATTTTTTTAGTTGAAAGCTAGGATAATGAGATTGATCAAATAAGTTAATTGCAATCATATTCGAGTAAAGACTTGAACAAAAAATGATTGTGAACTACATAGCTAGAGACGAGCTGGATGAACTAATTGAGAATTGGCCAGATCGGCTTAAATCCAAGCTGAGTGTACTGAGATATCACGGCCTAATAAGAGATAATGCATGAGAATTAATCAACTAACAATTGCATAATCCAATGTATGTAAATAACAACCGAGATGGTGAGCCAAAATTGACCCAATTGATCAACAAATATCGATTTTACTATACCAATTAAGACAACTTGTTATAAGGATTTGCTGAGAAAACCTCCAATTTAGCTAAGATGATGCTTAAGACTTAAGAGCTTTGACTTTAATGGTGAGTACGTATAATTAATGCAGTGCAGGTGTGGAGAAGGATAGTTCTGAAAAGTAGTATTTGGCTTATTCCACCAAACTATGAGTAATCATTTAAGATAATATCAAAGAGAGTTTGTTCAAGATATTAATTATAATTCATGACTTGTTAGAAACAGCGGTGTAAAACATTATAAAGCTAAGAGATATGTCTTGTGGAGCCTCATATCGTTAAATAAAGACAATCAATGTTTTTTACTGTATACTTTGGTAAGAGATGCACGAACCAAAATCTATACCTTATATTAGTTTGTAATATATATA
>OVBA01009355.1:0-10783 GCA_900406435.1 Lepidium aucheri | reverse complement strand
TCAGTATTTATATTTTGAAAAATGTAATTATAATTTTACAAATTAATTTTTAAATTTATTTATATTATTCAAAAATATAATTTGATTTTAAAAAATTCTAAAATCGGTCAATAGCGGTCACAAAATACTGACCAGATAACCCGTCACAAAGTATGGACCACCAAAACCCGTCAATAAATACCGATTGCAATATCGGTCAATAAATACCAACCACTACGCCCGTCAATATATAATGACCACAAAACCCGTTAACAAATACCCACTGCGTAACTCGTCAATAAATACTGACCGCATAACCGGTCAATAAATACTGACCATTTTTTCAGTCAATAAATACTGACCGGTTTTGTAGCGGTCACAAAATTCTGACCGTTATTGACCGGTTTTGGATTTCTGACCACTTCAAAACCACCTAAATCTAGTCAATAACGGTCAAAATTTAGTGTTTTGTGACCGTTTTTGACCGTTGAATCCGGCTTATTTTCTTGTAGTGTCCAGCTCAGATTCAATCTTCATCTCAGAAGTTTTTTTCCTCCAATGCAGAGAGGATTTTCCTGTATTGTTCCCTCTCTCGGACCACTCGCATAAGCTATAAAAATCAACAACAACAACAAAACAAATAGTTTCTGAAATTAATTTGAAAAAATAAATTTCGGAAATGTCTCTACATCATAAACCAGTTGTATAATGAAAGAACAATTTCAAATTCTTGCATTTCTTTGCGAAGGTCAAAAGCCTAGCAGGTCCAAGAACATTGATACTAAGGGCAGAGTCATATCTGTTTTCGTTTGTTTGGATTAATAGCAAAGTTTGTTATTACAGTTAGTTTACAAGCAATAAAAGTAGAGGAAGAAGAAACAACTGTCGTCGAATATTGCACGACCACCACAACTGATTATGACATCAATCTCTTCACTAAATATTTCAGCTATTTCTGGTTCGATCCCAAGGTTTTCTTCTCCAATGTCTCCAATTACTGGAATCAACTTCCTTTTCATGATGGCTTCATAAGAGCTCCCATGTTTTTGCTTCAGAAGTTTGAACAGATCCGAATTTATGATCTGTCGGAAACAAAACATAAATATATAAAATAAACAAAAAAAAAAGAAAGAAGATAAAAATGTATAAAAAAGAACCTCATCATAAAGTCTCTTGTTGGCTGATTCTTGATCTTTGGATCTCATAAGAAGTAAAATCTTCCCAATCTCAGGACTTACCCTCAACAATTTCTCATCTAACACTGCAACAAAAAAATTTCCAATCAAAAAAAAAAAATCAGTTTACTTGGATAAGAAGAAAACTCTAAGTTAGGGTTTTTTTTTTTCTAACCCTTAGCAAGAAACCCTGTTGCACCAGTAATGAGATAGCTCTTTCCTTGTAAGAAACGGAGTATTCCAATCCCATCACCTTCACTACTTTCTACTTCAGGCATCACTAATGACGTCACAGCTTTCAAAGACGTCTCACGATAACACCATGAACTTTGAACTCTAAGAGTCGTCGTCGGTGACAAAGGAGGAGCTAAGTAGTGGTTTGGTTTACTGTGGAACGCGGAAATGAAGCTGATGCCTCTCAACTTGAATGCGTTGCTTGTGCCGAGGATATTTGAGATAGCCATTTTTTTAGTTATCAACAGACAATAATGAAATGTTTTTGTTTATCTTGACATTTAAATTTGTACACATTATCACAATACTTATAGTGTATCTATATTTATACTAAATGATTAAACACATAGTCATAAATTGCAGGTTTTCATTGCGACATAATTACAAATTATATACAAATCTACTTTTTCTTTGTTTAGCTGATAAATATACTTATACTAGATATGGACCCGTGCGATGCACCGGTTTTAAAAATTATATTTAACATATTTATAATATTATGAATAATTAGTATAGTAAAATATTTAAACCATATAATCCTGTAATAAAATTCACACTTTGTTTGGCCGACTTTTGTGTCAAACATCTTCTAGATCTTTTTAGGTCTATGATATGATTATTTTGAGTTGTTTCAATATTTTATAACTTTGTAATTTTTATTGCAATCTTGCATACTAAAATAACAAATTTCGGTAAAATTACAAAGTTCGATAAAATTTCTTTTATATAGTGCATTTCCAAACTTTTCTATAAGAAAATGATGCATAAAGTCTTGAATAGTATTCTCATGTTGTAGAAATATTTTAATTTTTAGTTGGATGATAAAACTGTTGTTGAATAAGGAAAAAACATATTAAAATTCACTTTTTATCAAGGAAGAGAAAATTTATTCATATAAGCTCATTGTTTTCATTTAAAATTTTTGCTTCCCACTTCCTTAAAAGTCGTATCACCGTAAGACGATACGAAATTTTTGGCTGATTAATGTAAATAACTTGTGTTATTTTAAGTTTTTGTGTTTATTGTTATTTAACCTATAAAAATTAAGTAATTGAGATGATGAGATTTTCATTCATAAAACATATATATATATGTATATGTATATAAATATTGATATAATATTATTTAATACTTGTAAAAAAAATAATGATACATTTAATTTTAAATATTTACTTTTTTATTTGCCTATTGCGTTGGATGTAAACAAAAGAGATATAATTAAGTTGAAGAAACCTAGAAAAGTTGAAGAGAGTTGAAAAAATTGTCTATATGTTTATGTGTATATAGAGATTAATATACACAATTTCCTTTTAAATTAAGATTGAGATCTTATATACACATATTTATCTAGGATATATTTAACTAATTATTTTCTGTTAAAATTATGAATTTAGGATCATATTTTTTGTTAAGATTAAGATCAAAGATATATATATATACATATATATATATATATATAACTAAACGAAGTCTATAATTGTATTTTATTAAAAACCAATATCGATAGTTATTTTAAATTTAATTTTTTTACCAATATTACTTGATAATTATCTTACCAATATATCTTTGTTACCAATATGTTACCAATATACTAGGATATTCGATGTTGACTAATCTCTACATAGATAATTATTTATATATAATATTTATTTTATAAGTAAAATCTTTGTAATATCGATGGATTACTGTATATAGATAATTTATACATATATATATATAATATTTACTTTATAATTATTATAAATATATATAATTTTTATAATTATTATAATGAATATTAATAACATTAGTATTATTTTAAGATTATGATATAGTTAGTTATTTACTATTCTTTTTTATGTTAGGATTTGGTTCCTTCATATAATATGATTTTAAATAGATATAAATATTTTGTGATATAGTTACATTTTTTTATTGTTTTAAATATATTACCAAAAATTTTATAATCGTTGAATTTGACACATAGAAAAATACTTTTAATTACTAACTTTGAGAAACTCTTCTTTATAAAATATGATCGTTGGATTTGACACATGGAATAATTCTTTTAATTACTAATTTTGAGAAACCCTTCTTTATATAATAAGATAATAATAATAATACTCTGTTTTATAAAAATAAATTTTTAATATAATTTTTTATATATAATGCGATTAGTAATGAAAATTACTTTTTGTTAATATTAATTTTTTAACAATTAGTATTCCCGATTTCTTTTTAGATTAAGATTTCTTTTATGTTAGAAATTTTTTTTGATTAGAATTATCTAAATATTGAAGAAATCTATTTAAAGATATATTTTATCTAGTTTTTAAAAAATAAATAAATCCAGGAAAATTTTGAATCATTGGATCTGACATGTGGAATGATCCTGTTAATTACTAACTTTGAGAAACCCTTCTTTATGTAATAAGATTGTGTACAAAACAATGGGTGACATGCAAGTGGTCTTTAATCCAGTCGTAGGAGTAAGTCTACTAAATGGCAGACATACTTGCATATCTCTGGATCGAGTCCCGCCGCCTGCAATATGCAGGAACTTGGCTAATAGACCGACCAGTTGTGACCCATTATTGTTGAAACAAAAAAAATGGATGACATCTTGGCTACATATAATAATATAAAAGTAATTAATATAAGATGCTAAGATAATTCATTATTGTAAGAAGTAATGTTGGTGAGAAAAATAACAATGATGACAATATTGAAAAGGCCGATTCATCGTTGAGCTTTATTCTACCGATTCATTTTTCAGTTAATCGAGATTATGTGGTGACCGATCTTTTTAAAATTAGTACGATTACAATACTGTGACAATATAAATTTCAAAATTCTATATTATCAAAGACTCACAAATCTAAAATGATATTGGACAAGATTCTATCAAAATTTTCTATTAGAGTTTGTAATACTAAACATTTTGTAAGTGATGTATAACTGAAATATGATCTAAATTCTGATATTATATTAGTGTATAGATCTAGCTTACATTCAAAACCTAATTTAAACAAAGACAGTTATTTTATATTTATATATTGTCTATAGCATCTACAAATTGGTTAAGATGAAATTAAAATATATTTACTAGGATTATACCCGCGTTATAATACGGGATTTATTTGTTTTAATTATTTTTTAAACCTATGTTCATTTACCTTGTTAGACCCGTATTCATATTTTGATTTTTTTCGAAATGTTGTTTTAGAGGTTTTACATCCGAACCGAAATCGATCCGAATTAAAAAAAAACTGAAACTGACAAAATACCCAAATAGAAATTAATCTATATGCCCAAAAAATGAACTTAAACCCAAACTGAAACCAAATCAAGAACCAAATTGTAGCTTAGTAGAGTTTTTTTTATATTAATTTTAGATCTACTTTGAATTTTTAAATAAAAATATCCGAGACCCAAACTCGAATACCAAAACAAACTCTTTCAGAGATATGCAAATATTTGAATAACTCTTAAATCTAAATAATCAAAATACCAAATCAGATGACCAGAATCCGACAAAATAACAGAATATGTCATAAATCTATTTATCCAGAAAACCGAATCCTAACCCAAACCGGAACCAAATCAATAACTAAATTTGTAACCAATATATTTTTATTACATTTTAGCTTTATAGAATATTTTATTAATTTTTTTATCAATTTTTAATTTATAAATTTGTAACAAAACCCATTTTAGTCTTATTTTTAAGAGTGGTTACAAACATTAGGTTGGTTTTATCATATAGTTTATAACACGACCAAAATGAAAATATCTCTGTTTTAATATATAAGATATATATATATATATATTAAAGAAAACTTATAAACTAATAATTTTGGGACTAATAAAAAGTACAAACTTTTATTAATTTACAGTGATTATCAATTTGTCAATATATACTAATTGAATTAAAATTGTGAATGACTTTATTCTAGTGCCATGTGGTAAGTCCATTAAAAGCAGACACAGTCATACAATCAAAGATCGAGTTCCATTGTCTATATTATATAGGAATTTGGTTAATGGGTAGGTTACTTGTGTCTCAATATTGAATTTTGAAAAAAAATTTCAATTAGAAACCATAAAAGTATATTAATTCATAGATGTTATTAATAAATCGAATATTAATTTAAAGAAATTCTTTATATATATATATATATATATTAATTTAAATTATTTTAGTCAAGTAGTGAAGTTTATTCCTACATTATTTTCCATCAAAATTTATTTATAGAAAATTGTATAATTTTCATATAATATTATTTGGAGTTTTTAAATGATATCTCGGATATTATTGAAAAGAAGAAATCTTAAAGTTTTTAAAGTAAAAATAGTTGACACGTTTTTGTTCTGATTTCAGAATAATAGACAGGAATAATAATGTGGACTAATAATGCATTTGAACATACTGTCAAGGTATTGCCTACACAGTTGTATTTATCCAAGTGTAGAGATGAAACATGAATATCTCATGAATAGACCTTTGAGTATTCCTCTGATTCCCGTGAATGAATTAACACAAAGGATTGGCTCCAATCTTACTCAACACTTCTTTGTTCACGTTGAAGAAGAGTTTGAAACTAGAAAGAAGAGGGTTATATTCGAATGATTTTTTTTAGAGAGAGTGAATTTAAATCTACCCTCTCTTCTTCTCTATATACCTCTATATATACACCTCTCGTTGCCTTTATCTCAATATACAGATAACAAAATCTGTTAAAGCAGTTTCATTCTTATCTTCTCTTTTTATTGTTGTGTTTATTCCGTTAATCTGTTAAACTCAATAAGCTCACGTGTTAAACATTTTAATCAATCTGATAATCAAAACTCCAATCCACCTTGATTTTCATATTGAGACATTACAACATTGATGTCTGAAAGACTTGAATCAACCTTTATAGTTTTACAACCAGAATAATATTTCTATCATTCAATCATAAGTACACACCCTTTTAGGATTCTACTTGAACATCAAGTATTTAGTCGGTAAACATTATTTGAAAGAATCCTTTCATTGACTCGCAAGTGACTAGCTTAAGAGTTTCCTTCTTTCAAGATCATTGATCTTGTTACCTTTTCTGCCATAAGTTAGCTTATTCTTCTGCAGTTTTGACCTTTTGAACCTGTGTTTCAATTGAATGAATCACAAGGTAAGCAACTTTGAAGATTTCCTCTCACTTTACAGAATGCATCAGACCCATTTTTTTGCTGTATTCAGGACCATACGTCCACACAAAGGTTTTGTCATTGAGTCTGCTATATTGCTATCAGACTTCACGTATTCTAGAGACAACACCAGTTTCTATGAAACTTCTGATGACTTTATGTCTCAAACGTATATGTCTCTTTTTGCTATTGAACAACTTCTTCATAGACAGTGCAATCACAACTTTAGAGTCACATCTCATTGAGATAGAGGGACATTTTTTCCAACCATTGGAAGGTCAGCTAATAGCACTCTCAGCCATTTAGCCTCTTGACCTGCAAGTTCTAATGCCACTAACTCCGATTCCATGGTAGATCTTGCAATACATGTTTGCTTCTTAGACTTCCAACATACGGCGCTATTGTGAATACATATCTACTAGTTGAATTAACTTCATCATTATCAGTTATCCAAATAACGTCACAGAACCCTTCTAACACGCACGAAGATCCATCATAGCAGAGTTTTAGATCCTTTGTCCCCTTCAAGTATCTCAGCAGTCTGTCTATGGCAGTCCATTGCTCTTTACTTGGTCTCTGAGTGTATCTACTTAGCCTACTTACAGCATATGCTATGTCAGGCCTCGTACAGTTCATTAGATACATTATGCTTCCAATGATTCTAGCATACCCCCCTTGATTCACACTGTTTCCTTCATTCTTCTTCAGATGAATAGTTTAATCATACGGAGACTTAGCAGGCGTTTTACTCCAATAACCAAAGCTTCTCAGAACCTTTTCTATGTAATAAGTTTGATTTAAACTGAATCCCTTTTCAGACTTATCTACTTTAATTCCAAGGATCACGTGTATTTCTTTCAAGTCCTTCATGTTGAACTTTGAGTTCAGATATTCCTTGGTTTCGTTGATGATCTCTATTGTTGTTCCTAGCAACATCATATCACCTACATACAAGTAGATAATTACATAATCTGCTCCTTTTAATTTGCTGAATATACAAGCGTCTCCACTATTAGATTCAAACCCAAATTCCTTAAGGGTTGAGCTAAATTTCTCAAACCACTGCTTTGGTGCCTCTTTAAGACCGTAAAGAGAGCTTTTCAATTTGCAGACTTTATTCTCCTGTCCTACAACAATGAATCCTTCTGGCTGAGTCATGTATATCTCTTGAGTCAGATCACTATTCAAGAATGCCGTCTTTACATCCATCTGATGCACGATGAGATTATGTGTAGACGCTATTGACAATAACAATTTAATACATGTGATCTTTGTCACAGGGGCAAACGTGTCAAAGAAGTCCAAACCATGTTTTTGACTGTAACCTTGGACCACTAATCTTGCCTTATATTTGTCTTTGGTACTGTCTACCTTCATTTTCCTTTTAAGAATCCATTTGCATCTTAAAGCTTTGCTTCGTGTTGGCAGATCTACTAGTTCCCATGTGTTATTTATGATGATGGAATCATATTTATCGTTTATAGCTTCTTTCTAGAACATGGCTTCCACTGATTTCATGGCTTCTGAGAATGAACTTGGATTTTCATCAAGCAAGAATGTGTAAACAAATTCTTCACTTATTTCTTTATCTTCTACTATGAAGTTTGTAATGAAGTCATCACCAAATTCCTTTGTAATCTTCATTCTTTTATTTCTTCTTGGTTCTGCAACTTCAAGCTCCAGGTTTCTTTTCATTCCTATAGAACTTGAGTATTCTATTTTCTCTGTTTCATTCAATTTCCTAAAAAGAAATGTATCATCAAAGAACTCTACATCTCGTGATTCCATCACATGTCCAAGAGTCTTTGAGACTGGATCAAAAGTGAGACAATGGTAAGCCGCACTATTTTCTGCATATCCCACAAAACTGCATCGATGGTTTTAGAACCAATGTTTGTTTTCTTAAAACTTGGCAATCCTACTTTAACTAAACAATCCCAAACTCTCATGAAAGACAAGTTCGGTTTGATTCCTTTCTACAGTCCATATGGAGTAGAAGGGATCCTTTTGGAAGGCACTTTATTCAGTATGTAGCAAGCATATAGTATAGCTTCTCCCCAATGAGAATCTAGAAGTCCTGAACTCAACAACATAGCGTTCATCATATTTTTCAGCGTCGTGTTTTTCCTTTCTGCGATCCCGTTTTGCTGAGGTGAGTACAGAGCTGTCCTTTCGTGAATGATCCCTTCTTTTACACAGAATTATTTAAGAGCTTCACACTCATACTCTCCTCCTCTGTCTGATCTTAGGTGCTTGATTTTCGTTTCCAACTAGTTTTCAACTTCTGCTTTATATCTCACAAACATGTCATACGTTTCATCCTTAGATTTCAACAAGTAAACTTTAGCAAACCTTGAGAAATCATCTATAAACGTGACATAGTATTTCTTTCCTCCGCTACTGCAGGTACTTTTGAAGTCTGCAAGATCTGAGTGAATCAACTCTAGAAGATGTGAAGATCTCTTTGTTATATTTGCAAGAGGTTTTCTACTATGTTTTGCTTCAGCACAGATCACGCATTTTGGCAGATGATTCTTAATTTTATCAGGTATAAGATTTGCTTTACTTAGTCTTTTTATGGATTTAACGTTGAGATGTCCTAGTCTCTTATGCCACACGTTTAAATCACAGCACAAGTAAGGAGAATCTACCCTTTTCTCATTTTGATCTTCAAGTACAAAGAGGTTTCCTTTACAATAGGCTTTTCCAACATATTCACCATTCTTAGCCAACACACTTTTACCTGATTCAATAGTCTTTTTGATACCTGCAGCCATTTGAAGTGCATTTGAAATCAAGTTCCTTCTCATCTCACGCACGAAAAGAACTTTGGTCAGAGTTAATGTTCTTCCTGATGACATTTTCAACTCCACCTCACCAATCCCTGCAACGTTTAACGCCCTAGCATCTCCCAAAAACACTATATTAGCTATCTTTTCTTCAAGAGTTTTAAAAAGACTTTTCCTATTGCAAATGTGCCTCGTTGATCCTGAGTCAATGATCCACTCAATAGAGTCTGTTGCAGCAAATACTTCTGTTAACACAGCCACAAAGTTTTTTGATGACTCCTCTTTGCCTTTTTCATCAGACTTGTTCTTTGATCCATCCTTTGGTTGCGGAGGAAGCTTACAATCCTGCTTCCTGTGTGCTAGTTTGTTGCAGTTCCACCATTGAAACTTTTTCTTAAACTCAGTGGTCTGTTTCACCTGATTCTTCTTGTTCGAACCTTTGTCTTTGTTTTTAGTGTTTCTACCAGAATTCTCCACCAAGTTTGCATCATATTTATTAGAGAAATATTGAGAATTGACACTCACATACATTCTATTGGCGTCTTCTATCATTATGTCAGAAATCAGTTCTTCAAGACTCATCTTTTTCTTCTTGTGTTTAAGTCTGGACCTGTATTCACTCCAAGATGCAGGAAGTTTATCCACTAGCACTAAGGTTGCGAGTTGATCATCAAAAAAAATCCCTTCTGATTGAATTCTGGATAAAATCGCTTCATATTCATGAAGTTGATCAAGGATTGACGAGTCTTCTTTCATTGTGAACGAGCTCCATTGGGACATTATAAATTGCTTCTTCCCTTGATCTTCTACTCCATACTTTTTCTTCAAGCTCAACCAGATATCCTTAGCTGAATAAATTTTGACATAGATATCGAAAATTTTTTCACATAAGTTTCTCAGAATATGACCTCTAAAGTTCTGTTATGTTCTTCAAAGGATCCATCTCTTTTAGTTCTCTTTGGCACAGATTTTTCAGGCTCTGTAGATTTGATTGTTCCATCTGTTGCGTCTGCTGAGTCTGTGAATTTTATCTCCATTGATGATGAGTTATCATCTATGAGAACGTAATCGAGATCTACTTCTTGGAAGAAGAAAAGAAGTTCTTCGCTCCATCTTATATAATTCGAACCAATCAGAGGCTGAAGCTTCGAGAAATCAGGCACAATTGGATTCTTCATTGTTCAAAAGCTCCTTTCCAACAAGATATACTCGGCTCAAAATTGTTGGAACAAAGTTGAATGGAAATAGAAACCAGAAAGGAAGATTGAAGAAGTAGAAATAGATAAAGATCAAAGATGAAACAAGACGGATCAAATAGCAGAGGCCAAGAAGAACTCTGGATTTAAGCCGTGTATTCATACGATTCCCGTGAAAGAATTGACACGAAGGATAAAGTGATCTTTTAAGAACAATGTATGTATAAACTCTCTTATTATTGCT
>OVBA01009354.1:0-10786 GCA_900406435.1 Lepidium aucheri | reverse complement strand
TCTAGTTTAAAAATTAAATAAATCTAGGAGAATTTGAGATCATTGGATCTGACACGTGGAAGAATCCTGTTAATTACTAATTTTGAGAATCATTAAAGAAATCTATTAAAAGATTTTTTTTCTAGTTTAAAAAATAAATAAATCTAGGAGAATTTCAGATCATTAGATCTGACACGTGGAAGAATCCTATTAATTACTAACTTTGAGAAACCCTTCTTTATATAATAAGATATGGATTTCAACTTGGGTTTCTCGATATGGGAATAATGTACAATAAAAAAACAAATATGAGTATATGAACGTATAGTATATATGGTGAAGATACAAAAAAAGCGTAAGAAATATGGATAGATTGTGTCAGCTAAATTGGATAACAATCATAAATCAGAGATGTTTCAAAGTAGAAAGTTGTACACTTTAATTATGTTGAAGACAACATGCTCATTGTCGTTTCTCCGTGTATCGATAGTGCTACTGTAAATGTTCTCATTCAACTTGATATATTTGGATATTACATTAATTTTCCATGTAATAAAATATATTAATTTGGTTTCAAAACGTTACCTTAAATCTACAGCTTCACAACTTAGTTTTTCAGACATTTACTTGTCTAAGAATGTTTTCTCACTAATAAATTGTGTGAGTTAATTGGGATGTCAACTGTAGAAGAAGAAAGTAATAAGTGCACATTTTTACTTGTCTTAAAAACGGCAAGCATAGTGGTTTATAAAATGCAAAACTGTATGCTTTTCATCAAATGCTCTGAAGTCAATGCAGCGAAAAATAAAAAACGGGTTCGAGTTGAATATTATTGACAATCTAGAAAACGGAACGGTGTTTGAAGTCGTCATCTACAGCTTCGCCGGTAAGTGTTTGTTGATCGTATTCGATTTCCTCAGTCTTAGTCCCTGTGAATTCGTTGTAGGCAATGGCTTGATTTTGTTCCTTTGTGAAATTTCTGTAGAAATTGGTTAATATACGAATGTGATTCCTCGAGGAGGTGAGATTTACATATTGGGATTGTTCTCTGTGTTTTTTTTATATAAATTCTGATGATTTAATTTTGTATTTGCAGTGATGTTGAAGCATAGTGACAGAGGGAAATCGTCGCATAGATCACGAATCCGTCAGTTCGGAGTAGCTTTTGTCGTTGGGATCTTATTTGTCTTGGTTCTGTTATTTTGTTTTAGTGGCAAGAATGAGAACACGGAACTGGAACTGGATCTATCGAGACAGATCTCAGACAGTGTTAATTCGCAATTATATCCTACAGTAGAGATTCAAAACGGGACTCAATTGATATGGAAGATTCCAAATCCACCAAAGGCAGTTCTGTTTATAGCTCATGGTTGTCAAAGGAAAGCTTCTGACTTCTGGGACAAATCTTCTGTTTGCCCCCAATGTACTGGTCTTCCAGAGGAAAGGTTTCTTATTCGATATGCTCTAGCTCGAAACTTCGCTGTTTTAACTGTGTCTAGTGCTGGAAATTGCTGGACGTTGGGGAAGGAACTATCACTTGTTAGATATATAATCAAATCGTGGGTGGAGAAGCACAAGCTGGAAAGGCTTCCTCTTGTTGCTTTAGGAGCTTCATCTGGTGGGTACTTCATCTCTGCTCTTGCAACAAGAATGCAGTTTAGTAGCATTGTACTAATGATTGCAGAAGGAGTGTTTGATAATATTAGTATCAACAAACTTTATCCACCCACTCTATTCGTACACATGCCTAAAGATGTGTACAGACAGCAAAAGATTAGAGAGTTTTTAGAAGGTCTCAGAATCGAAGGCATTGATGCTGCAGAGGTTGAATGCTTGGATTTGCCTCTTTCTCCAGATTTCTTTTCTAATAGGATTTTAGGTCTTGATGTGAATGTCTCCGTCAAATTGTTCAAGTTGTTTCAAGACAAAGGGTTTGTTTATAAGAAGGGATACATGAAACGTGATGGACGGAAAACACCGTGGAAACAAGCTCTTAGTAGCTACAAAATATCACTGGAAAAAAGTTTGATTACTCCTGTTGAAGAAGAGCTGAATCTTGCATATGCATATCATGAAATGACGAGCTTGCAGTCTAAGCAAATCTTTAACTGGTTTGAATCGCATATGAGCTGATTGGCTGTCATGTTTCAAGATCAATCTTTGAAAGCTGTAAGAATCAGGACAATACCTCTGATTCCAAAGGAACATGCTCAAAAGGTCCTAAAAAGATCATGGTCACTCTAGTTTCGAAGACAATTTTGGTCAGTGTATCTAAAGTATCACATCAGAGTTGTGCAGGGCCAATTTTACAAAACAATAACCCTGACTAAAGACTTTGTAAAGGGGATTTAGTTTTCACTAGTATTATATGATAAAAGGGGAATTTTATTCGGTACCAAAAATGACATTCTCTACCTCATACATTAGGCCTAAACCTAAAAAGTACAAATATCCATTTCATAAAACAAAGAACAAAGTTGTTGTAAACTGAGAATCATTCTTAAAACTCTGATGGAACCTTAACAAACTGTGTTACATCTGATACCAAATTATGATCCACAGGCTTCACACCTTTCCTTAACCAACGTTTCAACAAGGCTAACTCTAATCTCCTCACCTGCAAATACGTAAGGTAACTTCATTTAGCTAAAACTGAGGTACAGAAACAGAGTTATGTGCTTCCATTCTCAGAATCAGCACACTGAACTGTACTGTAAAGGAAAAGGAAAAGGAGGACAAAAACCAACCTGTCTAACAATGAAAGGCTCCTCAGCTCGACTCAAAGGCTCGGTTAATACTGTTAAGAATCCGTTTCTATTCCCATAAACAATATCTGTGAAAGGTCGATCACCCACCTGGCCACAAACACTTAACAAATAAACATATTTTCCATCAAACATCAAGCCACAAGTTTAATTCCTCCTATCATTTATCTTCAAATTACCATTATTAGTTCCGAAGATGTACATCCAAAGTGTTTCTCAACTTCTTCAGCTGTTCCTGCAGGCTTCTTTAATCCTAAACTCATCAATCGAAAACCATCCTTATCGGTTACTAGTTACAAAGCTAAACACTAACAAAATCAAAGTAGATCAAGTCACTTACTATGTCTCAATACTCTAATTCCTATTTCAGCCTCCAATGCCTTAGCTTTGGAATCATCATGATCATATTCTGTCAGCCCTGATATTTCACCAGACCCGGAAGTATAAATGTTAGCATCTTCTATCAACCAAAGACTACAACTTCAACCATACAAGCCAAAAAATCCGAATTTTACCAGCGGAATTGCTAAACACGGCAATGTCATGGCCAAAAACAGCTTTACACTGTTCAATTGAAGGCCGTAATGGTGGCCATATCGCTAGAGAATAAGGAGCCGTAAGAGTATTATCTTTGTCGAACACGACACCTTTGAATCCCTTTTTTTTCAGCTCTCCCCAATCAATGTATCTTAAATCTTTAACAGAAACATGAGGAATAACCAAATGACGATCTTTTATAACTACGGAGATCGAAGAAACGATACCCTCAACGTTAATTCGTTGCCCAACAGCTGCTTTGAGATCTGCCCACCACATGTTCGATGAAACTATTAACCCGGTATTGTCTTCAACACTCGAAATCACCAATTCGCGTGGCTCCTCGTCAACTTCTTCAGGGATCCGGTTAGAGAATCCTGGGTCTTCGGTTGGAGAGCTGAATTGGTAAAGAAGAAACGAATCTTCAAACGTGGGTAGATGCAAATTTTGCTTTTGGCTTCGATGGTTTGTTCTTGTTTGCAGAGAAGACGAAGAAGAAGGAGAGCAAATGGGTTTGGTGGAGCAAGAGATGAAATTAGGGTTTCGTTTGGGTTGAGGAGGAGAAAGAAGGAAAGTTTTGGGGATTGGATAGTAGAAAGTAGTGGAGGCAGCCATCGATGAGGTCTGCATCTCACCTTCTTTATAATATTGTTTTACTTTTATTGACCCAAAAAAAAAAACAAATCAAAAAGTAGTTGTAAGTTGCTTATCAGAAATTCCAGAATTCTAGGAACTGTTTTAGAATAATAGACGACTCTTTTTATTCCTTACGCTTTCAGTTCCAAAAATATAAACGGACAGTAACAAAACCTTATCAAATTACACAAAACCTGAAAACATTCCATTGATTGTCCAAATGAATCACACTGCTTTGTTTTGTCTGAAACACAATTTGTGGAATCTGTAAAATGTGAAATTTTCTTCACTCTGGTAATCTTCGTGTTGCAGATGCTGAAGTCTCTGAATCTAAAACCAGAAAGATTCTAGCCAAAGAGATTCTCGGATTTATTGTTCTTCCCAGAAGCATTTCAAAGGCGTCTGTAATATAAAGCTGTTCTCGCTCATGGACTAGAGATAATAAAGAAGAAGCATGGGTCTCAAGCATAATAAAAGCTGATCCCATCAACATAAAAACATGATTGCAAACAATCAACAAACACCACAAACTCAAATCCAAAACAAAATTGTAGCCAACCTATATAGTTCCATTCCTGAAATCAATCTTAAGAACTTGGTTTTTAGTTATTCTTCCGCTACATATTCATCAAAATCACCTTAGCTTAGAATAGCAAACGAATATGGTCGCTGCAACCAAACCAGCAGCTCCAACTGATCCAGCAACCATTGGCCATGGAAACTCTGCTTCCATTGAGCCCTTTTGGTCATCGGCCTTGATGTCTCTAACTCCGTTACTTGGCTTCATGGTTTTCTTATTTAATTCAAATACTGTCTTATTAGCTTCCTCGACCTTCTTCAGCAACTCCTCCTTCTTCAACTCTATCTCCTTCTCCCTTTTTTGTGTTTCACTCAGAGCTACCTCATTTAGCTTCTTCACAGATTTGCATTTCGCCAACTCCTCTACATTCTTCACCAATTCCAGATTCAAAACACCAAATTTTTTCTGCAATTCTTCAATCTCCCTCTCTTTCTCATCCACTTTCTCCCTCATCTCCTCTTCTAGTCTAAGTTTCTTGCTCTTCTCCTCCATTTCCTTCACTTCCAAAACCCCAATTTTCCTTTCCAAATCCCTACCTCTCTTCTCAACCTCAGCTCTATCTTTCCTTAAACCCTCAGCTTCCTTCTCACATCTCTCTAGCTTCTCCCCTTTCTCCGCCAACACTTTCTTCAGCTCCGTAACTTCCTCCGCCGTCTTATCCACACCAGTCAAAGAAGTGATCAGATCTTCCTGAAGATTCGACACTTCAGTTTCGAGCTCCACAGCTCTCGTAGATATAGATTCCAGAACCTTCTTATCTTTCTCATATTCCTCCAGCTCTTTCTCCATTTCTCCAAATCTCTGATTCATATACGTCTCTTCATCTTTCATTTCTTCAATTTCTCCAGATATCCTCGCTAATCTCTCCTTCAATTCGAGATTCTCCTTCTTGAGCTCCTGATTCTTGTTCCCCATTTCCTCAACCTTACTTTCTAATTCTGTTGACTTTCCCTCCGTCGCACGATCCTCAACATCGCCATGGATTACCACCTCATCCGCCATTTAAACTGTTTCAACACAACATCAATAACTCAACAAAAGCCAAAACAAATTTTAAACTTTGATACTCAATAGAATCAGTCATTCATGATTTTTCTCCGCAATCAAACATCACAACTCGCTATAAAGAAAAACCCTGATTTCACAAATAAAAAATGATAGAAGAGGAGAATTGCTTAAGGGTTACCTTTCGATTTTCCAGGGAAAGTAAGAAAAAGACAAGATTTTCCAGGAAGGATTCAGAATTCGGATAATCGGATATCAGTTAAAGATTCGATTTTTAGGGTTTATAGTGACAAAAACATGGCGTTGAGAAATTGGTATGTTCGGAAATGTCTTCAGAGACGTTATTAAAGAAAGCCCACTGGGTAACATATACGCTGCTAATTTATGATTAAATGGGCCTCATGGAAGCCCATATTTACTTTAATCGCCTGCATTGTTATTTATTTTTCTTCTTTTGTCAATATTTCATCCGATTATTATTTTTTGTTTTACATTGTATGATGAGTTTATGTCTTCTTGACAACATTTAAAAAAAAAAAAAAAAATTTAGAAAACTATTTATCGCAGATATACTATTTGTTTTTAGTCTATGGACATGTTACTTTTATCAATCTAGTGACTAGACCACCGAAAGTTAAATAAATTCCAAATTTCAAAGGAAAAATGTGGAGATTTTTTTTTTTTAACGTCAGAAAAATTTGGAGATCTTTTCCTGTTTTTTACTGTACTTAATAAGAAAAATATTTAACATAAAAAAGAAGAAGCTAAATTATAAACCAAAACTAAAAGCCACACAATAAAAAAGAAATAATATTAAGGTGGAATAAATGAAAAAACAGAGAGAATTCCAAAATATATAATTGTTCTGATTTTCAGAATTCCAAATAGTTTGTTCAATCTTCAACCTCCAAACTTCATATCATCTTTCTCACAACGTTCGAGAAACGAAGTAAGAACTTTAATGGCATTGATCTGACATTGTAAAGCCAATATGTAAGTAGCTGTCTCTTCAAACAGAGCATCAACACCAAGCTTTGTTCCTCCTGGAACTATTGTCTGAAGTGCTTCGATCTTTTCTTCAACTCCTTCTTCTTCGTCCTCATCGTCTTCATCTAGATTTGTCTCGCTTACACTCGTTGTTGCATCTGACAATCTAGCTTTGGTTCTGCGGTTGAATCCGACGGTGGACGGAGATGGTGAAGAGCGTTTAGATTGAGAAGTTGCTAGGGTTTTCTCCATAGAGGGAGGAAGAGAGAGAGAGAGAGAGAGAGAGAGAGAGAGAGAGAGATGAGAGGTGATGTGTTGGAATAAAAGGAGTAAAGAGATGTGTGTGTTATATATGAATGATGAATTTAGTAGTTCTTGTGTGTAGGACCCGGTTTAACTATTCCGGTTTTGTTTTTATTTGGTTTACTCTGATTTGCTTATTAATTGATTGATTGTGAGCTGAAATCTAAGTGACTTCGGTTTGATTTGATTAATGTTAAATTGTTTTTCCGAACAATTAGATCCATAAGATCCAAACTATTATCCAAATTATTTAAACACCGAATTCTTTTTCAAATAAATTTACACGATTTTTTGGAATTGAATTTTTTATTGCAAAACTAATGTAAAATATTTGAATTAAAGATTTAATGTTTATTGTAATAGTTACACCGATAAAGACTTATTCATAATGTAAATTATTTCAAATCTTAAATTTTATCATATAAAAAATTACACGAGGTTTAAAATTGAATTCCTAATGAGGAAAACTATATAAAGGACCAAAAGTTTTGGAGTATTTGAAGTATGCTTTTATTTTCAGCTGTAGATTTTGGTGTGGTTTGATTAATCTTAGGTTGTGTGTGGCTTTTAGTTTAGCGGCAGCTGATAAATTCACTAAAAGCAGCTGTATTTGTATATTTAGGCGCATTTGTATATCTAGACATACTTGCATATCTAAAGATCCAGTCGTACTATTTATATGATGTAAGAATTTGATTAATGGACTGACATTGTGATTGAATGTTGGAAAAAAAATTAATCTTAGATTTGAAATTAGGTTTAGATTTAGCTTAAAATTAGAAAATGGGTAATACCGGTATGTAATGAAAGCTGGGTCCAGTTGTGTATGTTAAAATTATGTTGTTGTGTTATGGAGTTTGTTTATGTTGTTGGTTTGGATCGTGAGAACCACGCTCTATGTTGAGTGGTTTAGTGGAGACGTCACTATACTCAAGTGGATCTTCCTGAGGTCCTGACAGATAGATAGATTGCATCTTTTTTTGTCTTTTTAAACAATCAGAAAAAAAAAACTTTATAGAAATTAAATATGACGTGTCATTAACAAATTGTAACATGCTTAGTTAAGTAATTATAGACTAATCGACATGTGTTAGAGACTTAATCCAGACTTTTGACTTGTGGGTCTTTGTTTTTGTATTCTTTTAGGAAACAGTGATGATTGATTTAATAAATATATTAACCTTATAGATAGAGTCATTACTATAGACTTAATTATGGATGCATACAGACGAATGCAATACGTGATGTTGATCCAGAGTTCAAACTAAAGCAAATGAAGATGCATTAGCATTTGTTAGACCATGATTTTATATAATCATTAGTAACAATCTCAATGAAAAATATCTATAGTAAGAATTCATGTACAAGTTTTTGGAAAGGAAAAAACCTAAGATACTACTTCTTTATAAATTTATTTTTCATTTTTCTTAAATGCAAATCAATTATATGAATTCATAAATTAATACACAACAAAAATATATTGTCACATACTATCTCCATTATCAACATTTTATAAACAGGATAAAGAATATATCAAATATAAGATTTTTTAAAATTCTAAATCTGTAATATATATTATAATAAAAAAGTTTCAGATATATTTGTAAGAGACATTCCTAATTTTTTTGTTAACATTATATCATAATTGGTTGGCATATTAGTCACGTTTTTATATAATGTAGATAGTAAAACTCGTACCTATAATATATAAATGTGTCTGCCTTTAATAAATTTATTACATGTTACTAGACTAAAAACCATATATGACATACGTGTTATATAATGACTTCATGTAATTATTTGCATTTTATGTAGTAAACTTATTGAAAATATAGAGCGTGAAATTAAGTAGTAATTAATAGTACTAATAAAACTAGTAATGAAGCAAGACAGATTTAAGGAGAGCCACGCGCTGGAGATAGAGTGAGGCGCGTGAAAAAGAAGAAGAATCAGCTGTGAGAGGTGCATGGGAGAGAAGAAAGGGGCAAAGGAAGTCGAGGTCCAGCCCCGTTAAAAAGGAAAAAGAAAAAGCACATGCGGTCACATGACTTTCTCTATCAATCTCTCCATGTGCTCTTTCTCTCTCTCTCTCTTTCTTATTCATTCAATTCACAACAATCTCTCTCTACATATTCATACAGAAGAGAAGAGAGAAGTTTCTTTCTGTCTTCACATTATCAATCAAATGTTGTCTTGAACATATACCGAAAACTGTTTTTCAATTCTCTTTCAATAGTTTTGGTTTTTGGTTTGGTTTAATTTTTAACCAAAAACCGAACATAACCAAATAAAATTAAAACTAATTTGTGCTAAAATATTTTGGTTGCTTAGTTATATTTTTAATCATTCAAAACTAAATCACTATCATTTTGGATATAATCGGTTTTATCAATTCGAAACCGAAACTAATGTAAGAACCAGAGAAGATTCTCACAAAGTGTTAGGCGGCTTCAAGAGATTGGACTCAAGTCACTTTTCTCTTGAAACAAACGAATTTGATGATGGAATGATGGGAATTAATTAGCTAGACTCAAGTCTCTTTTTATCCAATTCGGTGGGTGAAATGGGGTTGAAGATGGATCAATGGATGCCATACAAGTGATGGAAGGAGTTGTGATAAGTCGGAGCTAGTGTCGCCTTGATATCACTCACAAGGAAAAACTAGTACTCAAGGGGTTTCAATTCTCAGTTTTGGAGAAGAAAGTTCAGTTTCTTTATTGATTTTAAAGGTGTGTTACAAGACTGCATATGAGGAACCTTATATAGTGGTTCAAGGCAGCTAGGAGATTATCTCTTACAATAAATGAGAATACTCGAAATTAAAACAAAAGATTACAAACTTTATTATTTCAATCACCTAGTGCTACAAAGGAAAGAAATTGAAGAAAACACAAATTTGCAAAACAAATCAGATCATAATTCAAATAATTGAAATAATTACCGTAGCTTGTTTGGTAAGTCTTAGGCATCCTTAGGTTGGGCCTTTAAGTGGCTGAATTGTGAGCATCACCATTTGACCTTCAAGTAGCTCCATTTGGGCTCCAATGCTTCTATCCTTTGGTCCGATCTTTTTATCTTCAACTTTTTGAGCTAGGAGGCTTTGTATGGACTTGTTAAATATTTCTCTAAGCCTCTTGGTTCATGTTCTTGTCTTATGCGGATCTTTCATGATTGTTGTGTCTTGTTCTGTTAACATCTCTTCTATAGACTTGTTGGAGTCGATGTCCTCATCATTCCCTCCCTCTTGAGAAGGTTCTGGCCTCAGAACATTTTCATCTACAACATATGGATCTAAGTCAGCAACATTGAAAGTGGGAGATATGGTTAACTCACCTGGCAGCTCAAGACGATAGGCGTTGTTGTTGAACCTCTCTAATACTTTGAATGGACCGTCTTCTCGAGGTGCTAGCTTGCTTTTCTGTTGGTTTGGAAATCTCTCTAGCCTCATGTGAATCCAAACCCAATCTTCTGGATTGAAGATGACCTCCTTGCATCCTTTATCAGCCGCTTTCTTATAGTTTGCAATTTTCTTTTCAATGTTCTCCTTCACCTTCTCGTGTAACTTTTTGATTGTTTCTGCTTTGCTTTCGCCATCTTGGTTAGTGAACTCTAAAGGGGGCAGTGCTGCAAGGTCTAAAGGCATCTCTGGCTTAAAACCATACACAATCTGAAAAGGAGAAAGCTTAGTAGTTAAGTGGTTAGCATGATTATAAGCGAATTCAACAAATGGAATACAATCTAACCAATTTCTCAAATTCTTACCAACCATGGCTCTTAAAAGAGTGGATAAGGATCTATCTACAATCTCGGTTTGTCCATCAGTTTGTGGATGGCAAGTGGAAGAAAAGAGCAGCTTAGTTCCGAGTTTTCTCCAAAGAACTCTCCAAAAGTGGCTCAAGAACTTGGTGTCTCTATCTGGAACAATTGTCCTTGGAATTCCATATAGGCGTACAACTTCTTTGAAGAATAGATCAGCAGTTTGAGTGGCATCATT
>OVBA01009353.1:0-10788 GCA_900406435.1 Lepidium aucheri | reverse complement strand
AAGACTCGCTGCTTTGCTGAACAAAGTTGGAAATGCTATTCCAGAGCTTTGTCGTACGTGAATTTGAGAAGAACTTGGTAAGAAACATGCGTTCAACTAAGCTGGACTCTAAAGGTACAAGCCTAATTCCTTATTTCTTTTTTTGTGCAGTCCTCAAAAGAGACTAGAGATCAAAGTTACATGTTTCAACTTCTCTAGGCTTAGCAAGATCGATTTTTCAACTTTTAGGTGGTTCCCTCTCATTAAGATTTTTACTGCCCGATTATTCTTTTCTTTTTCTTTTTCTTTTTGTGCCCTTTTGGCTTTTCCGACGTTGGCTAACACAAGCATGAAAGGCTACGGGTTTATGCATCCTTCCATGTTGCTTCACCAACCCGCATATGGAGTAAGTTAGCGGATATACACGGGCGTGAAAACCTATGGGTTTACGCATTTTTCCAGCCGCTATACCTTTACCACTTACTCAATTTTTAAAATCTTTTCCGGGCAGCTTTTCTTAGATTTTTGAGAGGGTTTTTTTTTACCAATTTCACATTTTTAAGAGCAAGCTAAACAAAGAGAAGGAAAATGTTAATTCATTGTTGTAAAACAAGTTTGTAAAATTTAGTGTATATAACCGAGTTTAGTTCATTGTTGTATAATGAGTTTGTAAAATTTGTAAAACTAGAAGTGTTGATTTGTTAATTGAACTTTGTTAGAAGTCTTCACAGCTAATTAAACTTTTATGACTATGATACAACAATCCCTTTCTTATGTGAATGTTATATGTTCTGATTTCTGCTTTTGATTTGTTTATTGAGTTTGAAAAACGAGTTTGTTCATAGTTTGTTCTGTTGTGATTCTCTGGTTTACTCTTCTATGGTTTTTCTCTGGTTTTTGAAATTATTTAGTGTCTACAATTTTAGTAATATTATAGAACTTAATATTGTTAAATTAATAAAGGTAAGCTCATATAATGCTGGACAAGGATTGGGTTCATCTTAGCAGGTATGGGTTGATTACATATAGGTCTCTTGAGTTTATAATTATAGTATTTAAGACATGTTTTGTTTGTTTGTTTGTTTGTGTGTTTTATTATTCTTAAACTGAAATTTAGAGTTGATCCTGCTTATGAGAGGGTGCATGGACTTTTGTTTGGTCAGTGTTAACTGGTTTAGACATTGAGATAGTCTGTCCATGCATTGACTGTAGAAACCTAGATCGCCATTCAGCATCTATTGTAGTTGATCATCTAGTAAATAGGGGTATGGATGAATCATATAAGTTACAGAAGGATTGGTATTATCATGGTGGTGTAAACCACAATAATAATGATACTTATGATAAATCAAGTAAGTGGAATGAAGAGATTTGTGGGTTATTTCAAGCAGCTGAATATTTAGATGAAATTTGGGAAAACTCAGCTCCTAGAGTAAGTGAACATATTAGAGAACATATTTGTGTTAAAATATAAATTCAGTTTGTTTTCTAACTGGTGCTTTGTTTTTTTAGAGTGTAAACAAACAATCACACCCAAGGTGTTTAGTTGTTGACTGGTGTGGTTCAAATGAAGGAGTTGCTAAAGGACATCTTTTGTCTTCTGATCCTCAAGACTTTGTCAATGATATTCCTTTAGGCCCAAACGCATTTAAGATATTAGTGGAAGTTGCTACAAAACCCGAAGCATTCTTATGGAGACTTGCAACCAATGTGTCTTGTATTGAACAAGCTGTAGGCCAAATTATTGCATGGCTTCAAAAAACTACAATCTCTAGGATGTGATGTCCGAATATGAGGAAATAACACATCTGGTAGGTATTTTCAGATTGCATAAATAAGTTGCTCATAGTTAAAATTTTGATGAATAACTATTTGGTGATATTGTATAGGGACAAGACAATACTAATAAGTGCAAACTACTGGATTGGAGTGGGGACAAAGAAGTTGTTGTTGCACAAGGGCATTGGCATACACAAGATCTGAAATCAATGGTTAATGGACTCCCATTAGGTCCGAATGTAGTGAAGGTATTCATTGATGCTGTAATAGAACCTGAGGCTTTTCTATGGAGACCTACAGTAGAAGTTAGAAGACTGGAAGACTGTTTCAAGGCATTTGTAGCATGGCCAGGCACGTGTATTTTGTTTGGAAACCCACACTCTCCATGTGAAAGCTCATAGTCTCAACACAAAATGCAGCAATTGGAAAGAACATCATATAGGTCGAGAAAGTTGTAGCAACACCACCAGCACCTGTCAAGAAGGTGAAAAAGGTGTTACCGTCATCACCTGTTCAAAGCTCTCTGGTAATATATGTTTATATTCCTTTGTATGATTTATTCAAGCTGTTCACTTGTTGTCATTAACATATAATATATGTTTGCAAAGTAGAAAGAAAGAAGCAAATCAAATGTGCAAACTAATGGATATTAGTGGGAAACAGAGAGTAGTTGCAGAGGGACGTTGGGCTTCAGATGATCCAGAACAGATATTCATTTCGTTCCACTAGGACCAAATGCCGTTAAGGTTTGGGTAGATATGGTGAAGGTCAGTGATGCAGCAATTTGGAGGTCTTGTTCTGAGATAGAGTACATGATAGATGCTTTAGGGACAGCTATAGCATGACCAAAGGACAAGGTGATTATCTATTGACTTGTGTTGTGTGATGTTGTTGTGTGGAAAGCATGGAACATATTTTATAAGGAAGATGTTGTTGACTAAAACATGTATGGTTTGGATGACTTTTGATGTAATGGCATTTTGGAAGAAAACATGTGTGGATTAGTGATCTTTTGGTCAATATATATGAAGTTGTTTCTTATTTGGTATTTTGCTCAATCTTAATGCATTACATGTTAATTGTCAAATTAAAACAGCACAAACAAATTCATACCTCGATAGAACCATGAGGAATACAAACTAAATCGTACCTCATAATGATTGTCATAATTCTAGACATTACAGCAAGTAACTAATATTATGAAAATAAATATTAGAACAGCGAAAAAAATGCTACAGTAAAATATTAAATAGCGTTAAACAAGTGTTATAATACAATTAGTAACATCAAATACAAAACGCTATTATAAAATAACATATGATAACACCACCAGAATACGCTATAATATACACAAATCCTATTATACCTCACGAAGACATAGCGTTTTGAATGAGCTATGTATTACGTATGATAGCGTTAATCATGAGCTAAGAATAGTCATATTTCTTGTAGTGTATGTTATATCAAATAATTTCGTCATCTTCATTTAAAATTATTGAAGTCGTAGAGAATTACAATATGCTTTAATTGGTGGAAATTATTTGATGTGGCTATTGTATTGGAAGTTGGTAAGGCCTAAAATTAACCAGAGTAAAACTAACGTTTTGCATAAAAATAGCAACACCAACTCACCACCACAATTATCTTCTCGTTTGTCTTTCTAAACGTAGACAAAGAAAAATAAAAACAAAAATGGTTCACTGGCTTTAATTTTTTCTCACTGTTTATCAGAGATAAACATGAAGACAAACAACCGTAACAACAATTCTTGAGCTTTTTTGATACCCTAATTTCTCTAATCAGGAAAGTAAAAAGAAAACACTTGAAGAACTTGTATCGATATAACCTAACAGAAGAAGGATAAAAAGAAAAAGAAGAAAAAGAAAGAAGAGATAAGGAGATGGAAGAAGGTCGTAGAGGATCATCTTCAACACCACAATCTAGGAAGATCATGGTGATAGCTGACCCGACCCGTGAATCTGCAGCTGCTCTTCAATACGCTCTTTCACACGCGGTGCTCGAACAAGACGAACTCATGCTTGTCCATGTTGAAAACTCTGGTGGTGGTTCATGGAAAAATGCTTTCTCAAGTTTTCTGAGATTACCAAGTTCTATTTCCTCCTCTAGCAGTAGTGGATCCTCTCCTGCATCTTCTAATTCTAATGCAACTGCAACCGCAGCTGCAAACGCTTTAGCCTCTGAGATTGGTCAAGGAGAAGGCAATTTCTTGGAACAGATGAAGAGAATATGTGAAATCGCTCAGCCAAAAGTTCGTGTTCATACCGAGTGTATAGCCATGGATGGTATCAAAGCTACATCTATTCTTCTTCATGGAGAAAAGATTGGCGTCGATGTTATCATCATTGGCCAACGTCGGACTATCTCATCCTCCCTCCTTGGGTACGTCCAATTGACCCTTTTGTCCTTAATAAACTATTTTGTATGAATAATAACAATGAGGATTAGTTTGGATTGACAGATCTAGAAGGCCAGGAGGGTCTCTAAGAGGTTCAAAAGGAGTAGACACAGCGGAATATCTAATTGAGAATAGCAAATGCACTTGTGTTGGTGTACAGAAGAAAGGTCAAAATGGAGGCTACGTTCTAAACACTAAGACCCATAAGAACTTTTGGCTTTTAGCATGATCATATCTGCAAAATTGCTCCTAGTCAGTTTTTTATTAAGATACTTACACTTCTTTTCTTTCTTCATCTCTACATTCTGACAATCAATTGTTCTCTATTTGTTTTTTCTTTTCTTTTCTTTTTTTTTCATTAAACACCACGAAAAGTGTGGGTAAAAGCTGTAAATACCTAACACCACGATTCAGCTGACACCAATGTGAATAAATGAACGTAAGAATCTAGAGAAATGAGATGTCTCAAGACTTGAAAAATATGAGACAAGTATATATGTTCATCAATTTTTTGAAAGAGCAATTCTAGCTGATCAGCTTGTATGAAGAACCTTAGGATCAATAATGTGTTCACAAGAAAACAAACATGCCACTTTATGCATTTGGTTTTCTAGTATTGAATATTAATACATGCAACCAGGTTCTCTTTTTAATACCAACCAGGTCCTCTAATATATCCAGTAAAATATTATCAATAATTTGATCTTAAAGTTCAATCCAAAATTTCTCTAATCCAACTTTTTAGAATTTACTCTAGTGGAAAAAACATTTAACCATATAATCAGAGACACTTCTCCAATTTTATATATATATACATAAAAGGTTTTGCAAATTGTAACAATATTTGCAATGCTTAGCTCGAGGCCTTTATCTGGGCAATATTTAGTCTCTCTTTCTTCGGCTTTTTAGAGGTGGTCTTTGCAGTTGATTGTGCTGACGTTCTAGAGATAGTTGAAGATTCAAGTGGTTGGCCATCATTCACGGAGTTGCTTGAAGACTTTTCCCGCCTTCGTTGCTTTTTTCGTCTTTTTGCTCTTTCCCTCACCTCTGTAATCTTAACCACAAAGTCGATTTAGTTTTTGTGGATTGTGTTCCCCAACATTGGTATCATAGTTTGTTCTAAATCAGTTAAGTCGGTAAAAAAAAACAATATTTTTTTAGAATTATTTGTGTTTTTTATTAGATTAAATATGTTATTTTTGTTTAGTCATCTAATTACTTTGGACCGTCCTATATAGAATTTTAAACGGATCGATTGCCATTATAAGGTATTATTAATACGGTAAACATTTTCATGGATGTCTTCAAAGAAAAATTGAAAGGTGTTCATTGTTGTTCGTGTTTATTCTCGTTTGGTACATTATTTTTGAGTGTAGCCAAAGATTTCGTTTTATTTAAGTAATAAAAAACATCGATTAGAATATAACGAGCCGAATTCGTGTATTTGTTATTCAGTAAAAAGGGTGAGTTCTGAGATCGACTCGGTACAACAGTTTACAAGGGTTCTAAAATATAATCCATATAACCAGTACTTGTTATTTTCTACCCTCACTGATGACGATTTTTCTCCCTTATTATAGGGGATGTTGTACACTTTGGAGGCCATGATCTGACTGGGCCTGGACTCAGCCCATGGATCCAACTCCAAACGGACCGAAGATGATGATTCAGGCCCAAAATATTTACGGGCCTATCAATTTTGTCTGATGGGCCGAGTGAGCTGGGTAACCTCAATAATTTGAAATTTTCCAATTTGTAAAACATTAAAGATTTTAAAGTTGAATGAATAAAAATTGAGATAATAAGTGAGCTTTCACATAACAATGCAAAACGCAGTGAGATTTCCGACAGCAAATCAGACTTCTATTGCTCTCAATGCATTCCACCATGACATCTGCATCCACATTTCCTCATTATCATGTTAATTTTTTTAAAAAAACAATTTTTGTCTCTCATTAACTAGTCTGATATTTAACGTCTCAAAATTAATTTAAATATATATTTTGCAATTTCGGTGTTAGACAACAAAAAGAATTTTCTTATATGAGGAACGAAGTCCAGTTAATCATATTTTTAAGAAAGAATGATTAAAATTGTCCAATATCATCTACTAATTAATAGAAAAGTCTTTTTTATGTATCAAAGATTACAAAATGTGTAAATGTCATGAATTTTCCTCTGTGACGTTTTTATTACGAGAATACCATTCTGAATAAATTTGTTTTTGTTTTTGTTTTTTTTTATTACGAAAATGTCATTATAATATATATATTTTTCTAAAAAAAATAAAATTCTTTCAAAAATATCCTAAACGTGACTTCTCTTTTTCTCCGCCGTTCTCCTTCTTCGCTGTTCTCCTTTATTTTGCTGTTTTTTTGTTAAGGCTTTGTGGTTTTAGTTAGAACTTTTGTAGGTTCGTATAATATCTTGTAGGTTTGTATAAATGCATTATAACTTAGAGTTACGTACTAACACCGTTGAGTCAAACCAAATGCATCAAACACCATTGCTTCCAAATCCTCTATATTTGTTCGTTTATCCAACATGATGATTTTGCTTCCATGAGATTTATCCACATAAAAAAGCTAACTATTATTCCCACCGCTCCATTCTCCACAAATTAATTGAAGTTGATACATCTCAACACATTCAACACAAACTTGAATGAAAAGGTGGAAAATGGTGAAAATCGCAGCAGACGGCGCTGTTGGTTTGTTGAAGAAGAAGATAGGTGTGTCTTAATTTTGGGGTAAAATAGAAGAACTAATTCGAGAAAAAAGAGAAATCAGTCCAACAAAACCTACAAAAAAGAATAATAAAACCTACAACAAGCAAAACAAAAACCCATATAACAGAAAAACTAATTCGAAAAAAACAAGAAATTAGTCCAACAAAACCTACAATGACTGATAAATAAACCTACAACAAAGACCCCAGAAAAACCTACAACACAGAATAATAATACTTACAACAAACAAAACAAAAACCTACATGACAAAAGAACTAAATCGAGAAAAAAAAAATTCATTTAACAAATCCTACGATGACTTATATATAAACCTACAACAAAGGAAAATAAAACCTACAACAAATCAAAGAAAAACCTACATAACAGAAGAACTAATTCTAGAAAAAAAGAGAAATCAGTCCAACAAAAACTACAATGACTGATAAATAAACCTACAACAAAGATCACAGAAAAAACTACAACAAAGAATAATAAAACCTACAGCAAACAAAAGAAAAACCTACATAACAGAAGAACTTATTCGAGAAAAAGAGAAATCAATCGTACAAAACCTACAAATGATGATAAATAAACGTACAACAAAGACAATAGAAAGCCTACAACAAATAATTATAAAACCTACAACGAATGAAAGAAAAACCTACACAACAGAAGAACTGATTCGAGAAAAAAGAGAAATCAATCATACAAAACCTACAATGACTGATAAATAAACCTACAACAAAAACCACATATTAACCTACAACAAAGAATAATAAAACCTACAAAAAATAAATAACAAAAACTACAAAACGGAAACATTTACTGACAACCAAGCTAAAAACAAACCTACATAATGAGAAAATTGAAGAAAAAACCTACAAAACCAGGAGATTTTTATGATAAAACCTACATAACATAATCCAGAAAATGTAACTTGTAAACCTACATAGCATAAGACAATTAAACCTACACCTACGGAAAATAAAAACCTACAACACTAGAAAACAAAACCTACAATGTTACAGAAGTTTTTTGTAGGCTTTCTGTCTGCTCACGTGGATTTTCTCATTAATGGCAGTTTCGAAAAATATTTTTTTTCTTTTCAAAAGAAAGAGTGGTAAAACGGTATTAAAAACCCAAAAAGAATAGTATTGTAATAAAAAATATTTTTAGACTATTGTAATCTATTAAGAATCATAAAAGACTATTCTAGTCATTCATCCTATTTTTAATAAAAGATATTTGATATCGAATCAAAGCCAAAGTCGAGCTTGCAGTTAGTTGCTTTGTAGTAAAAAAATTTTGTTAAGAATTTTCAGTAAATATAAATTTAAAAATTTCAGAGTTTAGGGGGAAAGAATCACTTCCACTATGGTGCTTGTGCCAAACAATGTTTGACCACAGAGTAGGGAATCCATGATTCCAAACATAATTCCATGTATCCTTTGAGCAGAAACTGATGTAGCCTTTTCCTTCAATTGACCAAGCAGTTGAATCATTTGATTTGAATCTAGTTAAAGTTGAGAGGTATCTGAAGAGCGTTAATTGTTCTTCAGATATGGATGATGGTAGAGTTGATCCATTAGTTGATAGACAGTCCAAGACCAGAGAATTAAGAGGGATACGGAGAGTTGATGGTCCAGTTGGTCCCAAATAATCCAGTAATCTTTCAAAAAATATCCACGGATAAGTCCAAAATAAGTTAGTCTCACCATTACATATACTTATTCTATAGAATCTCAAGGCTAGTGAACGCAAACATAGCAACATGCGGAAGTTCAGAGATATAAGATCTCTGAGTTTATGGCCTAGAATCTTGAATAATGCAAATAGTGATTCTAATCTAAGCAACCCAAATGGATCCTGATCAAAAGAGCAGCATCCATGTCAATTTTATCGCACAAGTTGTTGATAAAAGTAAAGTTATAGAAACTCTAGGTATAAATGTTAAAACTCTTATTGTTGAACAAATAAAGAGAATTACACAATTGCTTCTTATATAGAGAACTAGAGAACAACAGAAAAATAAATATTGGAAAAAGAAATAAGGAAAAGAAAATAACTGAAAAGTAAATAATCCTTAATCAATAAGAAAATAACTAATAAGATCATAACCGTTAGATTATTAAGCTTGTGATGAATTGATCAATGGTTCTGAGTTTAAGATCTCTTGTGACGAATGTAAGCCTTCCAAAGCATATCAACTACCTGCCGGTTGGAACACCACTTGTTCCCAAGCTAGAATGTAGGAAATTGATGCACTAAGTCTCGCATTTCCGTCCAACTATTCCCATGGCTTGGTAAACCATCCCATTCGGTAAGAACCTCCAACTTGTGAGTCGAATTGTATCTTGTGTCAACAATATCCTTTGGAGCAAAAATTAACTCAGCTGCGTCATGTAAAGAAGTAGGCAAAGGATTGATCTTATGATGAATTATCAAAAATGGTTTGAGTGATGACACATGAAAGACTCGATGAATCCAAGAGGAAGAAGGAAATAAGAGGCAATAAGCAACCTTGCCAATACGCTCAGCTACCTCGAAGGGACAACATATAAAACAGACTCTCTTACTTTGAATTCCAAATCTCTTCTATGTTTATTGGCTGCATTTTTCAAAACATCTTGAGCTCCCTACAGATGATGCTTGACTTCATAAAACATCTTATCTCTCTCTTGTAATGCTTTCTCCAACTAGAAATTTGTTGTCTAACCCAACTCAAACGCTAATATAGCAGGAGAATCACGACCATACACCACTTTGAAAGGTGTGGTATGAAGAGCAGTATGATATGAACTGTTGTACCAAAACTCAGCTCAATGAAGAAAAAATACCACTTACAAGGATGATCAGATGTGAAACACCAAAGGTATGTCTCCAAAGTGCGGGTTACCACTTCTGTTTGACCATCAGTTTAGGATGATAAGCAGTAGAAAACCAAAGTTTAGTATGAGCTACGCGATGACATTCCCTCCAAAAATTGCTTTGAAATAACTAGTCACGAACAGAGACAATATATTTTGGGACACCAAAAAGTCTAGTGATCTCTTTAGTGAATTGCAAAGCAACATCAGCACCAGACAATGGATGTTTCAACCCAATGAAGTGGCCATATTTTCTTAGACGATCAACAACAACCAAAATGACATTAGATCACCTGACAAAGGAAGAACCTCAATGAAGTTCATGGAGGTGTGAGACCAAATCTTATCCTGGATTGGAAGAGGCTGCAGCAACCCAACACGATTCAAAGTACTATACTTGTGCGTTTGACAAGTAATACACGACAATTTATCGTCCAACAGCAGCTTTTATTCCTCTCCAATGAAATTGCATTTGTAAATGCTTCAAGGTCTTTAAAACATCAGCATGACCACCTAGCAACGAGTCATGATATTTGGCATGGAGTAGTGGTATGAAAGAGGAAGTACAAGGTAGAAATAGTCTGCCTTTGTAGAAAAAGTGATTATTCTTAACACAGTAAGTTGTATAAGAGAGTTGCTTTGAATGAACTTGATCAATCAATTGAATAATTTGTAGACTGGCTTCAATTTCTTGATATAACTTTTGCAAATTCAGAGATTAGGGAACGGAAAGCGCCACCAAAGATGCTCGCACCTACTCGTCACTTTCCCGAACATTGACTTGCTCATTACCTACAATCACACGGATTGCATAAGCAAACGAATAAGCTTCTTTTTCGATACTTCTTGCTCTATGGGGTTCGATTTGCTCTTGCCAACAAAACCCTAAACTCGATTCAGCTCCTTGCTTGCTCTCATGAGATTGATCTTGCTTTCTCTCTTTTTTGTGCTTTCTCTCTCTAACTTATGGTTTGCTTTTGCGGATTCTTTCACAATGATTCTAAGGATCGAATTTATAC